>JAHBCN010026203.1:0-10707 GCA_019359885.1 Listronotus oregonensis | reverse complement strand
TTGAAAATTATCGATAACTTATCCCGTTTTTGAAAAAAACATTATGCCCCGAACCCCAAATTGGACCCAATTTTTCGCGGCGCGAATGGACTCTTAATCAGCTTCACATTGACTTTCGGCAATAAAGATAAATAATTTTAAAACATCTGCATATTAAAATCTTTAAATAAAGAAACGCACCTAAATGTTTTTTTTAAATTTGGAATATGTTTTTTTTCAGGCCCAGAAAATAACATTTAAATGAAAAAATTTTTTTCCTTAACTATAGAGTGTGAACCTCGGTGTGGCATAAATTTTATTTCCTTTTGATCTTAAAGTTTTAAATAAATTTTTATTTTCAGGGTTTCTTAAAAAAATGAAAAAAAATTTTTGCTTTTTTTATGTTCCCAAGCAAAGAAATTTTTAAAATTTTTCAGAAAAGGAAGTAAAAAAAATTAAAAAAATTTTTTTTCAAAATTTTTTAAAAAATGTGGGTTTAAAAAGCAACTTACCCTCCTTTTAAAATTCCATTATGAAAGGTAGTTTTTAAATTTTTTTGGGGTGGAAATCCCCCTTTTTAAAAAAATTTTTTTTAAAACTTTCATATTAAAGCTTAAGCCCACAAAAAAATTAGGCTCATATAAATTGAAAAATAAGTTTTTAATTTTTAAATTTTTTTTTATTTTTTTTAAAACCCCTTGAAAAAAAAACCCCTTTTTTTATGATTTTTTAAAAAAAAAGGGAAAAAAAATTAACATATTGTCACAGAGTTGTAATTAAAAATTGACAGCTCAAAAGTATTACTAATTTAATTTTGTTTCTAACCTCGAATCGGGTAGGCCGATATTTTTGGCTTAAACTTACGTTCAACCCTTCCCCCTAAATTCACCCTTTTAAATATACCGGTCCCCGTCTGAAATTCCTAAAGAGTTCTTTGATTTTTTCAAAAAAGATCGACAAATTATTTCCCAGTTTCCATTGGCCGAAGAAATCGTCCTCGGGGATTTTAATGCATAAAAAGGATTGGCTAGGCTCCACAAAAAATACACAAGGCAGAGCAGCAAAAAATTTTCCCCCAATAAACAACTCGCTCACCAATCTAATTATGGAACCTCCATTTCCTGGGGTTCCCCCCCAAAATTCAAACCCCCCCTAGATCTTTTTTTACTTCCACCCCGAACTCTATCAAGATCAGTAACTCCCCCCCTTGGTCGCTCTGACCAGGGTTTTTGGTCACCGTATCATACTCCACTATTTTGAGGCAACTGAAAGCATGCCGCCAAACCATCTGGCACTAAAATTCGGCCGACTGGGATGGTCTAAGAGATTTCTTTGCCAGCTACCCTTGGAACCCACCTGTTTTTTTACTCACGATCCTTCAGAAATTTTAAACAAATTCGAAACAATTCAATAGGCTTTGAGACCTTATTCCCCCCAAAAAAAAAACCCCATAACTTCAAATCACAAACCGTGGTTTTAAACCCCGACAAAACCAGACTTTTTAAAACCCCAAACCCACAAAAGTTTCTTAAAAAACCCCCGTCCCGAAAATCGACAGGCTAGCATCGAAAACAAAAATCAGTATAATTGACCATCTCAGATGAAAAAAACCGTTTTTAAAAACGAATAAAAAAAAATTTTTCCCCTTTCTCAAATGGCAGTAAAGTTTTTTTGGGCCTTTTCCAAAAATATTAGTCAGAATTTTTGCACAAATTCTTTTCCCCCCCTAATCTCTGAAGATGGAATTGTCTCTACCCCCAAAAGGGAAAAAGCCGAACTATTTGCCAAACAATTTGCTCCCAATTCTACGCTTGATCCTCCAACTAATCTTCCTCCTCCAACAGTTGTCCCGTTTCTCATAAAATGTCCGATATAATTTTTAAAGTCAAACAGATCAAGCGTATTCTTTTTTCTCTTAATACTAAAAAATCGTCTGGGCTGGATGGCATACCAGCAATCGTCTTAAAAAAATGTGCTCCCGAGCTTGCACCCATCTTAACTCGCCTCTTTCGAATCTCTTACGACACGGGCATTTTCCCGGAGAGTTGGAAAGCTGCACGGGGCAACCTGTCCCAAAAAAGGTCCAAAAGTCTCCCTTCACTATAGACCCATATCTCTTCTTTCAGTTGTTTGCAAAGTAATGGAAAAATTCATTAATTCCCAAATCTTAAAGTATCTGGAAAAACATAAGATCTTACATGATAGACAATATGGATTCCGTCACGGGCCCTGATCTTCTTTCCTTTGTCTCACACAACTGGAACAAGTCCCTTGAGTTTCTTGGTGAATCCCAATCGTTGCTCTTGACATATCCAAAGCTTTCGATCAGGTCTGGCATGATGGGCTTCTTAACAAACTTCCTTTTACGGTCTTCCACCTAAGCTTTGCTCTTGGCTTTCCAGTTTCCTTTCTAATCGACGTATATCAGTTAGTGTAGATGGTCATTCCTCCAGCTTCTACCAAATTAATGTGGGGTGCCCCAGGGCTCAGTGCTGGCACCCACGCTGTTTCTTCTACACATTAACGATCTTTCTCTTCCAAATCAATCCCATTCATAGTTTTGTGACGATAGTACCCTCCCTTAGTATTCAATTTCTTAAGCCACCGTGAATTCTGATTTTGAAAACAAGCGCAGGTCAATGCAGATATCTCTTTCACAAGACCTCAAACTTATCTTGGATTGGGGCGAAAAAAAACTGTTCAGTTTAATGCTTCAAAACACAGTCATGTTCGCTGCGCGAAAAAGTCTGCGAATGCTCATCCCTTACATATGAGCGGCCAAGTCTGCAGAACAAAGAGTCGTTTAATCTAGTCGGCGTTACTTTTGAGAATAACCTCAACTGGCACAAACACATTTCATCCATAGCTTCGAGCTTCAAAAAAGGGTTGTTCCTTTTTTCGAGCCAGAAAATATTTCTCTTCTTCCAATCTGTACACTCTGTATGTATCCCAAATCAGACCCTCTTTAGAATATTGTTCTCATGTCTGGGGAATGGCGTCCCCTACAACACTTAGCCTTCTGGACTCCATTCAAAAAAGAGCTGTTCGTCTTATTAATGATCCAACGCTCACAGAAAGGCTTCCCTTCTTGCCCATCGTCGAGCTGTAGGGGACCTGTCGCGCTTCAGGGGGAATTGGCCAGTATTATTCCTTTCTGGCAGCTCCCAACAGAGCAACACGTAGTGCAACTTTATGCATCCTTTTAAAACAGTTAGAGAGGCCCCGAACTTCCGCTTTTTCGTTCCTTTTTTCCCTAGAGGCCAAGACTATGGAACCTGCGCCCCAAAATTTTTTCCTTCTCCTCCCAATCTCCAAAATTTAAGTCCCGTGTGAACAAACCCCCTCTCACCACACTGAAGACACCCGGTAGTTAGTACTTAGGCATCAGCCTTCGTGGACTGTCCCAAGAAAAAAAAAATTAATCGTTAAAAATTCACCCCTGACAATATTGCAATGCCAAAAATAGTACAAAAAGGGATTTTTTAAAAAATGCATGAATCGTTTTAAAAAAGCTCCAAAAAATTGGTTTTTAAGCATAACTCCTTCAGTTTTCGGGATAAAAGTTCTTTAAAAAACCATTTGGTTGATTTTGTTAAGAGCTCTAAGGTCCTGTATGTTAAAACTGTTCAAAACCCTTACTTTTAAAGGGGGGACTTTAAAGGGCTGAAACAAGGTAGTGCTCGTTTATATACAGCGTTTTAAACGTTTATATCTCACTTAATTTTTGTCATACAGAAATTTAAAAGAGCTGTTTGTAATATAAAAGCTACAATTTGATACCCTAGTAATTTTTACGCATCTCCGGTAGTTTTTGAGTTATTTTAAAGAAAACATTTTTTATTAAAATTCTGAAAATTGAAAGTTTATAATTTATTTTTCTGGAAAAATACGTAGATTTTGGTTATTTGCCGAAACTCTAAAATTTTGTGTTTGATGAATAAAGCTAACTTTTAACAAACCACAGCAGGGTTTATATTGGTCCCTAACAGAGCTGTGAAAGTAATCTTAAATAGTATTTATACAAGTACCAAGTTTTTGATTTTTTAAAAAAATTTCTTCAAGTAAAATACCAAGTATTCATTAAAATGTACTTCATTTTCAAGTAAAGTGAAAAAGTACTTGAAGTACCACCCAAGAATTTTACTTGATAAATCCAAGTACTTGAAGTAAATCCAAGTACCTGAAGTTAAACAAAGTACTTGAAGTAAAACAAAGTACTTGAAGTGAAACAAAGTACTTGAAGTAAAACAAGGTACTTGAAGTACACCAAAGTACTTGAAGTAAACCAAATTACTTGAAGTACATAAAAGTACTTGAAGTAATTAAAAGTACTTTAAGTAAAACAAATTTACGAGTAGTATTTTTGTAAGGAAGTTAGAGGGTTTAGTCCTCAAAACGGGGTTTTCCACAACTCCTAAAGCTTTAAGGCTGAACCCTACGTCATTGGAAAGTAGGCCAGTCGGTAAAAAAATATAGTGAGGAAAACAAGTAGGGTTGATAAGTATCCCGTTTTAAGTCGGGATCTTATATCCAATGTCCGAAAAATGTAAAATTTCGTATGTAAATTTATGGCAACAGGCCTACAATGCCGTACTCGGGTGAGCGGTTGGGTCTTAAACTATTAAAGGAAATTTTGGGTTTTTTTTCAAAATGGGTTTTTTCCGTGGTTGCCAACGGGTTGGCGTTGGCATCCGATACATCTGTCAAAAGCGAGTGTTTTTAAATGGGTGCCTACAGCAGGTTGGCACCCAAACCTATTCTTGGGATACCTTCTACTATTAGGTATCTTTCCTTTTTATTTTCACCAGACCAGAGCACTTATAATTTTGATGTTGACACAAGACCGATTTAAAGAACAAAAGTCTAATTCTCAGTAATAGTTACACTTGTCTTGCTGTTGGATCCAATTAAAATGAGCGCTGTAATCCAATACAATAGAAACAGCAGCGGTTGCGCGTATTTCTTGTTTGTACGAGGCGTGTAAATTCGAGTACTTGATTGATTTTTTACTTCAAGTACTTTTTTTTACTTGAAGTACTTTCTTTATTTAAAAGTACTTTTTTTACAAGTACATCGTAATATTTTTAAGTACTTAAATAAATACTTCAAGTAATTTACTTGGTCAAATCAAGTAAAATCCAAATATCTTCATAAAAACTAATCAAGTACAAGTACAAGTATCTCCTTATAAAAAGTACTTGAAATAAAATACTTGAAGTACAAAAAAGTACTTTAAGTAAAATTTTACTTGAAGTAGACAGCTCTGCTGAGCAATTACAAAAAAAACATTTTATTCGTTTTTTTAATGCTTCAATTTTGTTATTTACAGTTTTTTTTTTGATAAAATGCATACTTATCGAGTAGTTTCCAAAAAACCGATTAAAAACGTTGATTTTATTGACGAAAAACTCCGACTTTCGATCGCGAATAACTCGAAAAGTATGCATTTTACAAAAAAATGCATGGAACATTTTTTGCTTAGAAATTATTTTTTTTATTCATTCCTACAGTCAAAATATATAAAAAAAATTACTCTCGAGATGGTTTAGTAACCACTTCAGTTTCAGGACGCCCTTCGGCATGATATAAATTTGGATCCTTAGACTCTACTTACTGTCAAAATTTCAAGTCATTCTATGTACCTTAAAAAAATTGAGAGGCAAAATGGTTCGTTTTTTGGACTATAAACGGCACTTGTAAAACTTCCTGTAAAGTTAAAATAAGATGTCTCAATTATTATAAGTTGCTTGAGGTTATTTCAAAAATCATATTTAAAAAACTTACGAAATAGCATCGCAAGTTTTGGAATACAGTTTGAAAAAATGTTCCTTTTAAGGGTGGTTGTATGTTGATCTTAGAAATAACATATTTATATTTAAAGAATATTTACCAAAAACTAATTTGTCTACGAATTACAGCTCTTCAAAATAAGGCTAAAATTATATTTCGCGGTTCGGGCTTGATTTATCATCTGGATTAGTATCAATCGTATCGTAGTTACCATTTGTAAGTATAAAAACTAAATTTGAGCCGGATTCGTGATCCGATAAATAGGAATCGATTCCTTCGATTCGATTCCTTTACGAGAATTCGGATCCGTAAATCTATTCCTTTTTTGAAGGGTCCATCCCAGCTCTGGCATGGTTTTAGGATAGCATTTAGAAATACCATTTTTTTAGATTATTAATAAATTAAGTAATAAATAAATAAGCAACAAGATTAAAAAAATCCACGAATATCTTACCTGATAGCCGACAGCCCATACAACAGGAACATTATGTAATGCATTAAAGAAAAAGTACCCATAGTTGAAAAACATATTTTGATTTTTGGTAAGACAGTCTTTCGGCCAAAGGAACAGCAATTTAAGTACTTTGATGTGTAAATTTAATATTTTAATATTTTTTGCCATAATTGTAGTGATTTAATTCAGAGCGTTTTTTCCATGTGCAAGTAAAGGCCAGGTCAACACGGAAATCACAATAAAAAACCATTTAAATAATAATATATTTTCCACAAAAGATTTACAATTCTACATAAGAAAAAATATAACATTATGATATATGATATACATACCCTGAAAAGTAAATTTTAAACCTCTTTGATTGATGACTAATTTATTGTCTTTTCTTGGTTATAGCCTTAAAAATGCATAAACATTATGATTTGCACTTTTTAAAGACATAATTCCTTTTACTTTGTAAATAAAGAAAACCTAAATTTCGCAAGGTACTTTTTAAAATCAGGTATTTGTTTTCAGATATTGCCAAGACCAATGTTGGAAACCTCTAGACATTAGGCATGTATAGTTTAATAAGTGGTAATTATATATTTTATATTTTATTTAATATTAAGTTCGGAATATTAATAAGGGTATAATAAAGTAAATACATTATAGAGGAAAACTAAAAGACCTCCAAAGAAGTTAGAGTATTGTCCTAAAGAAACTACCCAAACTTTATTATTTAATGTTTATTGACAATAAAAAACCTTCCCAATGTAATTAGGGTTGCCTATCCTCTATAAATATTAGTCAGAATGTTAACATTGTTTGTTGTCCTAAGAACCCCTTTTGTAAATATTTTTAAGTTGCATTGTTCCCATTGTAAAATTTAGTTGGGTTCCCTTTCTTTAAAGTGGGTAATAAATTAGAGGGGACCCATACCTAATGTTAAGGGTTTTTACTTTAAAAGTGAATAAGTTACCTCCTAAAAATCATCTTGTCAACATCAAACCAATTTACTGTATTTCTTTGCACTTATATTTAATTTAATAAATTGATCTAACTAAAAGTATTTGGTGCCAAGTTTTTTCTTCTATATAAAAATTCGTGTTAGAACGGCCAGTAACAGTAAATTCCTTAACACCAAAAAGTAAATAAATTATGGTAAAAAAAAACTAGAAAAACACGCTATTATAGCAAATCAAACTAAAAAAAAAAGAAAATAATATTTAAGTTAAGAGATTGTGTTACAGTTATAGAAAGTCCAATAATAATATAAAATAAGATTAAAATAAAAATTAAGTTATTAACAAAATAATTCAATTAAACGAAAAAAGCATGGGGTGCTTGATATTAAATGTTACAATTATATTATTGGTAGCTATCTACAAAATAAGAGTTATTATAATTGCCTTTAAGGACAGGCTAGACCAGTCTTTCTCAAAGTGGGCGATAACGCCCCCTTGCGGGCGCTGAAGGTCTAGAGGGGGGCGGTAAGGGACACAGAAAAAATTGGGGGGCGCTAATGTGATTTTGGGGGGCGAAGAGTGATTTGTAACTTCAGCTACTTTATATTTTAAAATTCACTGAAATTAATATCCTTCTACTACACAACATCCATTTATTATTTCATATTTTTATTCTATTTTATTGTATAAATATAAATTAAAAATATATTAAATATTTAATATTTTTAATGCGTTTACAACGCTATTTATATCTTAGGGTATTTAGTAACAGGTATCAAACACTGAAAGATATTCGTGTCTTCAAGTGTCGCAGGTGAGGTGCCCACCTCCGAAGACACGTGTTAAAAATATGTATATATTGTTGCCGCCAATCAGAGCGCTTGCCAAACGCGGAATTTTTTTATGTACCTAATCTAGTAAAAATAAAGAAAAAATAAAATTAAAATTAGAAGGTTCAATTATATTTCACGTTTGGCGCGAACAAATATTGTACGATTTATTTGTGCAATCCTGTATTTTAGTCCGTCAACGTTCGTCGGTCCGTGTCGCGGCTCGCGACCGTCCGACGACTGACGTGACTAGAGCTGTGTCGTTTGCGAACGATTCTTTCAAAAAGAACGAATCAGTGCACTGATTGAAATAAATTAATTCCATGTTTTCAATGGATTCGAATCGTTTTTGAGCCACTTGCTTGATCGCTCTGCGATGAATAACGAACCTAGTTTGGATGATCGTTTCGTTCATAAGGTCACTAAGTCAGATTTGGACTCGAACTCGAAGATTTGGCAATTCGGTATTTTATGACGCCAAATCTGTCGTTTTTGTGCTACTACCTGGCAAGTGGCGAGCGGTTTGTTATATTTCGATTTTGCTCACATTACCAGAGGTGTATTAGGCAAACAATTTATGCGTATTGTCGGTTCGAGTCAGTTTTGGCTATATACCTATTTGGCAATTAAAAGATTTTTTTTTATTTGTTTTAACTATTCTTCTGAACAAAGACTTAATTTGGAGGTACATTTGTAGGTTTTGTTAATTATAGTTTTTAAAAGTTTTATTTCAAATATATTTTTTAAAATAATAATTATACCAAAATAAAATAAATGTAAATAATTTCTTTATTTAAGATAACTATCACCGTTGATTGAAAAATGGTTTTTTAATCAACGCCATCACATTTTTTGTGGAATTCAAAACCGAACGAGTCCGGCCGGCATGATAATAAAGTGAATCGATTGCGAACGAATCTTTTCAAGTGAATGAATCAAATGAATCGATTTAGTAAAAAGATTCGAACTTTCCACCTTTAGACGTGACGTTCCCCGCACGCACGCATCGCACTCGCTCGCCCTCCCGCCACTCCGCCCGCTACCCCGATACTCTTAATATTGTAAAGTTGTATTATTATTGCTTAATGTTGGCGAGACTAATATGTTATTGAGGTTTTTAAGGTGAAAAAAAATGGGGGCGCTACAAAATAACTGATTTTTAAAGTGGGCGTTAGACGAAATAAGTTTGGGAACCTATGGGCTAGACCAACGAACTTAAGGCCTAGAATTAACGCAACGCAATCGCCAGTTTGTAGGCAGGGTGTCTGGTATAGTCATCTTTTTGTTTTTGTTTTGGAAAAACGTAAACAAATTGCCAGATCTCAAAAATCAAAATTAGGAAATTAGCTTGAAAATGTAATAAAAGTATTCAAAAATATTGGTTGTTATGTTAATATAGGCAAAATCGATTTAAATATTTATACACATTTATTGATATGACAGTTCTAAGCAACGATTATATAGGGTGTTATTTAATAAGTGTCCGATATTTTAAAGAGTAATTTTTCAAGTATTTTTAAGGTAAAAAGTTCCTATAAACGCGTGGTCTAAGAAGCTTCGTTTTCAAGAGACAGGGTGCCAAAGTTTTATTTTTATTTTTGTTTTTTCTGCATAATTTTCTAAATAATGCCGGTATCAACGAAAATTGATACCTGAGGGTCTTTTAAATAATCGATGCATGTGTTTTTTTTTTTAAATTAAACAATTTTGTAAAATAACTTTTTTTAATTAACATGAAATATTTTTAAAATAATTGAACAGACGAATACTAAATAAAAACGGGGTGAAAAACCAGATCAAAATCACAATAAATGTTGGAAATGCCAATCTCCTGCCTATAGTCACGCATCCAATATTCTCCTCATTGATTCGCGTAACCTTTGAAAAATTCCTGGAGTATTTTCAATCGTTTTACAAGTTATTCGATTCCTCAGTTCTTCTTCATTTTAAATAGGTGTTTGGTAAACTTAGGTTTTTAGATGTCCCCAAAGGAAATAATCCAAACTATTAAGGTCTGGCGACCTAGGAGGGGGTGGTTGAGGCCCTCCCCTACCTATCCAACGATTATTGAAATTTTAATTCAAAAACTCTGGCACTTGGATGCTAAAATGTGCCCGGGCACCGTCATGCATAAACCACATCTCATTCCGTAGTCTTGGGCGGCACATTTTTCAGTAAAATAGGCAAATCCTCTTTAAGAAAACGGCGATATATCTCGCCATTTAATCTTCCCGAAAGGAAAAATGGACCTATAAAACTATCTCCCAGGATTCCTGCCCACACGTTAACAGAAAACTATTCTTGAAAATGTGATTCCTGTATTGCATGTGGGTTATCATTTGACCATATATAATTGTTATGAAAATTACGTATAGCGTTCCGTGAGAAATTTGCTTCGAAGGTAAACAGGATAAGATTTTCAAACAAAAGGTTTTGAATAAGGCATTGGAGAAACCAACTAGAGAAGTTTATACGTAAGTGAAAGTCACGAGGTAGCAGTGCCTGAACTCTTTGAGCATGATAGGGATATAACAAATTGTCCACTAAAATTTTCCATACCAGAAAATAAGAAATATTTAACGTAAACGCTACTTTCTTGGTGCTCGTTTCTGGCTGTTCTTCTACCATATTAAGGACTGCATCCTCGATATCTGGGGTTCTTACGGTTCGAACGCACCGACAGGTGACTAGCTTTCTCAAATGTTCC
>JAHBCN010026202.1:0-10736 GCA_019359885.1 Listronotus oregonensis | reverse complement strand
ATTTTTTGGGTTTTTTAGGTTTGGGTTTAAGTCGGCTTGGGAAAAAAGGGTCCCCAAAAACATTTTGTATTAATTGATAATAAAAATTTTTTGAGCTTTTGGTTTTTAAATTTTGTTTTTGAATTCATTTTGAAAACTTAAAATATATAATACCTAAATTAAACTTTGTATTAAGAGCTAAAATAAATAACATTGTTAAAAAATAGAAAATTAAAAAGTGTATAATTTTTAAATAAAAATAATAAAAAGAAAAAATATATTAAAAATAATAATAAATATAAAATTTTATGCGGGTGATAAGTTTTAAAACTATGTTCGGGTTCTTTACGTTTTTTTCCCCAAAATAACCTTTTTTTAATGGATAAAAAAGATGTAGTATCAATAATAAGAAAATAATGTTTTTAAAAAATGGTAAAAAAATATACGGGGAGTCTCTTTAAAAAAAACTTTAAATTACATACAACATTATTTTTTTAAACTGTAATCGAAAAAAAGAATGGATCAAATTTTATCCAGATTTATGATTTTTTATTAGTGGAGACAAAATATTATAAAAAAATTTTTCTTAAACATTAAAAAAAGTGGTTTTAAAAGTTTAGGATTCATAATGTTTTAAATTATTTTTATAATCATATCTTTTTTTATTAGGGATCGGAAGGGAAAAATAGGTTGAATCTCACATCAAACAAAAGAAAAAAGTATAAAAAAACTAATTTGAATATTATTGTTGGATTTTTGTTTTAAATTATATTAATTTTTTTCTAAATATAATTTTCAACAACTTTTTTTTTTTTTGAATTTTAAAATATAAATTTGTAATTTATTTTTTTAAACATGATAATGTTTTTTTTGGTTTTTTAAAATTTAATTACCAATAATTTAAAAATTCTTTTTATATTTTTAAACCCCAAACCCAAATTGAAATATAAAACAATCACAATTTTTAATTGTTTTCTCGTTCCTATCTCGTCGAAATTTACAATAATTTTCCAAAACCCATTAAATCTGTAATTACAGAATTTTTTTTGTTTTTTGATAATTTCTATAGGGGCTTTATCAGTTATAACCTTTTTGACCCTTTTTTGTTTTATATAGAAATTGTACGTATTAAACGCAGTTCGGAAAATTTTGAAAATTTTTGTTGATAAAAAAAAAACCCAAAAAAAAATTTTTTAAATCTTTCCGGGTTGGACTTTATTTTGGCATGGGCACTTTGACTGAAAAACAAATATTATTCAAGAAAAATTTGAGAAAGGCATCAAAGAGTTGTATCTAAAACTTTGAACTCAGCTGCGGTTCCCTTTTGGGTTTAATGAGCGGTGGTGGCCCCCCAAACGGAAAAAATTTAAACCTTTTCCCCCTAAATAAAAACTTGTCAAATTGTAGATAACCCAATATCTCGAAGAAAAAAAAACTGACTGACTTTGATGGGCATTATGGCCCAAATGATCGCAACTGAAAAAAATTATACCTTTAAAGATTTTCTTTCAACTAAAAATTTACCTGATGATAGCTTTTATCAACTCTGGTAAATATATTCGGGTGGGTGTATATCGGGGAAAAACCGTCAGCTGATATCGAAAAGTTATAACGCAGGACTTGGCGGGAGCATCTATCGCCTATTTAAAACAAAAAAAATTTTATTTGGAATTTCCCCCAACTTAAAACGTTAAATTGTGGTAACCCAATATTCAAAGAAAAATAACGTTGTGACATACCATGGGCTGGTCGCTTGAACATAAAAAAAAAATACTTTCAATGATTTTCTCAACTAAAAAAATTTAAACCTGATAAAAGCTTATATCAACTATGTATAAACATATGTCAGCTGGCTGTATCTGGGGTAAAAACTGTCAGCTGTTTTTTTAAAAAAGGTTTTTAAAAACCCCAAAATGGGGGGTTACCTACTGTGGCTATTTTTTATTAATTACAAGTATATTAAAATATTACCACATTTTTATCTAGGCTTCTCCCGGTAGTTTTTTAAATTTGGTTTATTTTTTTAATTTTTCCCTTTGAGTGAAAGAAATTCAAAATCGGTTATGTTTAGTTTCTATTTTCTCTTAATGACTTATTTTTTTTAAAATTCCCTTACAGCGAGGCATAGATTATTTTCCTTATTAAAAAATGGTGTAAAATTTATGTCATTTAAGGAAAAATATTTACAAAAAAACGTTATCCCCTGTGGGAAATGGGCCCACCCTGCATAAAACCCCGAATTTGGAAGAACCTAACAAAAATATAATTTTTTTAATGAAAATTGTTTTTTGGGAGTTGTTATTTCCGCCCACCTTTTCCCTCCTTTTGCCCGACCCTCTAAGGTGTGGGCGTAAATGCCCTTTTAAAAAACCCAATAAATATATGTAAATTAAAATTAAAAAAATTTTTAAAATTTAAGCAAATAATACAATTTTTATTTTTATTTTATAACTTAGCTGCTTGTAAATAAAAATTTATTATAAAAAAGTAATTAAATTAATATGAAATTTTAAAATAAATTTTCCCGTTTTATTTTTGACTTTTTCACTATCATCCCCTAAAAAAAAAAAAAAAAGTCTAGACAAAAATAAAAAACCAAAAACTGCAAAATTTATTATCGTATTAGAGGTTTAAATTTTAATTTTAAATTTAATTTTAAATATGTAATTATATAAAATTTTTGTGAATGAGATTTAATCGGGGCTTGTTTTTGAAATAACGAGAATAATTTAATATTTTTAAATTTTCCCTCCCAAATGAAAATTTGTTAGCTGATTTTAATATTCTGTTAATTAATAAAAAAATCAGCCAGAAAGTAAATCGAAAACCCCGGTCAAAGATCCCCGGCTCTTGAGCTTCTTGACAGTGGTGTCCGATTTTTGTCTAAAATATAATTTGGGGGAAAAAAAAGGAAAAAGAACTTTAATAATTGACTGGAATTAAAAAGGGGTGAAATTTTCTAAAAATTTTTTAATTGGGAAATTATTAACATAATTTTTATAATTTTTTATATGGTAAAAGTTAAAATTTTTTTAAAAAATGTAATTATATATTCCCCGGTTTTCAAAACGTTGTTAAAATTTTTAAACTTCTACAAAATTTGAAAAAAATTCAAGGGGCCCTAAGCTCAGTTGGGGGCTGGGTTAATAAAACGGCTTTTTTTTTTAATTATATTTAAAATAAAAAAGCGGGGGAAAAGTATTAAAAAAAACCCCCAAATTATTCATTAAAATTAATTTTTTAAAGTCCCCCATAAGGGGAAACGTTTTGTCAACACCCGTCAAGAAGCTCGTGATCCGGGAAAATTTTACACCCAGTCTTAGGGTGAATTTCATTTTAAAAAACTTTCAAAGTATCAGCTGATTTTTTCGCTTGGGGAATATAGGGAAACTGACAATACACGTCCGGCCCAATTTCTTGGTGGGGATTTTTTAATTCATTTAAAAAGGAGATATAAATTTTAATGGGAAAAGGCTTGAGCGAAATAAAGACAGATAAAAAACGTGCAGTGTTTCCCCTTGACCCAAGAAAAAGGGGAAGCTCGGACGGGCGCGACAACCCCCAAACCCAACGGGCAATGTTCAACCAGAAAAATAAAATTATTTATTTGTCTTGATGAAAAAAAAAAACCTAATATTAAAATCTTGGCCATTTAAAATAACAATATTTTTTACAAATTTCTTTTTCTTGCGAACCCATAATTTTTTTTTTAAAACATTTCTAAAATTGAAATAAATATTTTACGAAATGCAACACTATCGAAATATCCTGAATCGTAGGCCCCGTCGACCGTCGTTGTTTGAAAGTGGGATAGGGAAATTGTTGTCTTTCTTTTTAACCGAGGTAATACCATATGACCCTACTCTATTACTTAAAATTTGGGGCCCCAAGCCTGTGCATTTCAATTCTTTTTTCTTTTTTTTATATCAAGCGACCAGCGAAAATGCCCCATGCAAAGTCAGCTTTTTTTTTTCTTCAAAATTTTGGGTTAGCTACAATTTGAAATTTTTTGTTAAAAGAAAAACGAATATATATTTTCTTCATCGTGTTTGGGGATTACCGCCCTCATTGCCCCCATGAAACCGCAGCTGACATTCACGAAACTTTATAATACAAGTCTCTGATGCTTTCCCACAATTCTCGGTTGGTTTAAATCTTCAGGGGTTTGACCATTGTAATTAAAGCGTTATTTTTATATTCGATGACTGAAAACCTAGTTCTGCCAACAAATGTTAAATTTTTTATTTTCAAAGACCCAAAGGAAAATTTATTGTATTATTTTTTTTTGTATTTTAGGTTTTTTATTTCCCTTTTTTAGTCAGTTGTTGGTTTCAATAAAAAAATAAAAACCCTCGACCCTTATGGGTTAAAACCCCCTTTCCGTGAGATCGAAAGGTAAACAACCTGGACACGGCAGTAAGTGGATGGGTGACCCAGTTAAACAAAAGAGCGAGATTTTTAATCCTTTTTTGGGAAAAAAATGAAAGTTTTTCTGGGGGGTT
Organism: Listronotus oregonensis; assembly: GCA_019359885.1. Classification (NCBI taxonomy): domain Eukaryota; kingdom Metazoa; phylum Arthropoda; class Insecta; order Coleoptera; family Curculionidae; genus Listronotus; species Listronotus oregonensis. The sequence goes on along the minus strand of JAHBCN010026202.1, from coordinate 6,255 downwards.
TCATTAAAAGACAAACAGCTCTTCTTTGAATGGAATAAAGAATTTAAAAATTTTAAAAAAATGCCTTTCCAGACATGGAAAAATTTTTCAAAAGGTCTGACTAAATACAGATATACAAACTATAGCTTCCTTGAAGCTGGAGAAATTTTTTCCCGTAAAAACCCAACAGGACTGAATGACTTTTTTCAGAACTTGACAGCTCATAGGAACGGAAAAGCAGGGGATTGATGTAAGAAGAAGCATATTTGGGTGTTTGAGCTCTGGGGTCCCCAAACATTTTTGGTAAAAGCTGAAAGAATGATTCCCAAATTTGCAGATATACAAAAGGAAACAAAACCCCAAGAACAAAGAGAAGGTGAAAATTTTAATAAAATCTTTGGATATGTAAAAAGGAACTATAGGGGATTCACTAAGATCAAGGGGCGTTTAATTGTTGAGACCAAAAAAAAAAAAGCTTTGCATGGATCTTTTTTTGACGAAAAGTTATATTAATTTTTTTTTCTTGTGTACATTAAAATACTTTAAGCAATTTTTAAAATTACCCTAAATTAACTAAAAGAAAATTTTGTCATTAAACCTTTTTTCAGTGATCTTATTTTTTCCCAAATTTATCAAATACCTACATTCTATGATAAAATTACGTTAATCTTGTTGTGAAACAATTCACTATATCAAATCCCTTTTTTCGACAGCTGACAAGCTATTTTTCGAATTTAAACCTTGCTGTGACCCATAAATCCTTATCATTGATATTATTAGAAATTTAATGAATGCTTTTAAATTCATTGTTTAAATGATTTTAAAATATAACCAACTATTTGGATCGTAGTAGGGAAAAGGAATAAATATCTGTTAATTAGAAGCATTTTTTTACCATTATTTTTTAAAACGATACACGTTATTTACTTTACATTGTGAACTCTAACTCTTTATTATAACAAGCAAGGTATCGATAATCTCCCACGCTTAAAAAAACTTAAATTTAATAATAATTTAAATTAATTTGCTAGCATTAATCGCATCAAAATCATAATTTACAATTTAATTGTTATTGGGAAATATAAAGGCGTAGTAAATTGGTTGTGGACTTTTTTAGGAAAAAGGGTTTTTTAAACTTATAAGCTAGGTATGTTTTTCCGTAATTACACAATTAATGGGTTTATAGACTATGTCCTATAATAATAATTCCTTAATACGAAACATATCTTGGACTTCCATAGCCTTTATGTATTTAAAATTTTATAGTTTTAGTGTAACCTTAATATAACGAAACTAAAGGAATTAGAAAATAATATTCGTTATAAAGAAGTTTTTGATATACGTATTCGTAATGTAAAGGTTATATTTTAAATTAGCTTTACGGGCAGCCCAAGGGATTTTGAAAAATTCGTTATATTGAGCTCGTTATATTAAGGTTGCATTGATATACAACCAATAACTGTATTCATTCATCTTTTAGTAAATACGCATCTAAAATAAAATGTTTGTAAAAGGAGAATGGATTTTCCCTTTAAAATATATTTTTAATTCAAAACAATTCTTGAGGAAAATATTTTTTGCTTCAAGAAATTTTGTATATATCAAATATTATTCTTTTATATATTTTTTAAAAAAGTAATTTTTTTATCTTGGGGCAGTCCACGAAGGTAATGCCTAAATACTAACGTACCGTGGGTGTCTTAAGTGTGGTGAAGGGAGTTTATTCACACGGGACTTAAATATTTGGAGATTGGGAGAGAAGGAAAAAATTTTGCGAAACAGGTTCCATAGTCTTGACACTCTAGGGATGAAGGAACGAAAAAAGGAAATTCGGGCCTCTCTAACTGAACTGTAAAGGATGCATAAAAGTTGCACTACGTGTTGCTTTGTTCGTAGCTGCCAGAGAAGGAATTATACTGGCCAATTCCTCTGGCAGAAGCCGTGAAAATACCTATAGAAAAAGCGACAGATCCCCAAGCTCGACGGTGGGCAAGAAAGGAAGCCTTTCTGTGAGCGTTGGATCATTAATAAGACGAACGGCTCTTCTTTGAAGGAAGTCCAGAATGCTAAGTGTTGTAGGGGACGCCATTTCCCAGACATGAGAACAATATTCTAAAGAGGGTTTGGGTTTGGGATACAAAGAGTGTACAGATTGGAAGAAGAGAAATATTTTCAGGCTCGGAAGAGGAATACAAGCTTTCTGAAGCTGCCCCGGCTATGGATGTAATGTGTTTGTGCCAATTGAGGTTATTCTCAAAAGTAACGCCGACAAGATTAAACGACTCTTTGTTCTGCAGAATTTGACCGCTCATATGTAAGGGATGAGTATTGGCAGACTTCTTTGCGACACGAACTGACTGTTTTTCGAGGCATTAAACTGAACAAAATTTTTGGGCCCAACCCAAAGATAAGTTTGAGGTCTTTTGAAAGAGATTTCTGCATTGACCTGCGCTTGTTTTCCAAATCAGAATTACAAGTAACAATCAGATTAACAAGTAAATATTCTTTAAATAAGATAAAGTTTAATCTATTATAAAATACTTTAAAGGTTTAATCGCTAAAGCACAACACGGCGGGACCGGCGGTCCCGGTCGGGTTGGCGACAATGCAACCGGGGCCCCGCCGGGTTGAGAAACATTCCGGGTTGCAATCTCTAGTTCTATGTCCCATTTTTTAGATGTCCTTCACGTGGATCGTTTTGAAGACTTGTGACGACCCTTTTCAATTTAAAAACCAATTTTTCCATTGTATGAAGGTAAAGAGTCATTATAAATTTTTTAAAAACTGTTTATGAATTTGTTTAGGGGCTATATCATTAAAAAAATTTTTATTACTGCACGATATCTAATGTTTTCAAATCAAAAAAAATGTTACACATTAACTTTAAATAGCTGTAAATATACATGTAAGTTGGCAGATCTATCTTAAATTTTAGACGTGTTTAAAAAGTACTCCATTTTTAAAAAATTTAAAAAAAAGACCCAATAGGCCATCTCTTAAAAACAATACCTTTTGACTATATTTTCAAAAATAAATGCCCCCAAAACAACTTCGGAAGAAACTTTGGTTACTTCCCCACCCCCCAAGTTCATTTTAAATAATTATTGAAAAAAAGGCCGTAAATCAATATTGGCATGTTAAAAGACATGTCATGAGGCAACATAATAATTTAATCATTCGGATATAAAAAGAACGCCATAACAACGCATCGTAAATACTTTTCCGATCATCATCACTGGAGAAAAATAATGAGGGAAACCAGATTTTTTTGGGTGTCCAGCGGCTTAAGCGGATTGAAACTAATTATAATATAATAGTTTCTTAAAATTAATTTTCCCTTTTTTTGGGTCTTGCGTGGAAAATTAGAACGACATTTTTTAATTCTGTTTTTTTAACTTTGGCAGTCCACGGGGCTTAGAGCCAAAAAACTTGTTTTTTCCAATAAAACGTTCAAACACGATTCTTTTTTTTTAAATTTAAACAATGGCTGATCACCATTCAGCCAGTCACATTGTTACTTAAAAAAAAGTTTTTTTTTTATCTTTTTTAATTATTTATTATACTAATAATAAAAAGGGGAAATCCTAATACAAGCTAAAACTATCCCTATATGACAGGGACACACCTTCACCCCCTGGGGTCGATCGGGCCCTTTTTTTTTTAAAAAACAAAGAAGATCACTTAAAAAAAAAATAAGGATAAAAATGGGTAAGATTATCATCCCACTTTAAAAAAACATTAAATTTAACATAAAAATAAATTTTTGGGTTTTAAATTTATTCTGTTCAAAATAGAAATCAATGCATTATTTACCTTTTGTCTCTATTTAAAAAGATTAAGAATGTTAAAAGGACAAACAGCTTACACTCTTTGATTAAAACACTAAATAGCTTTTTCTGGCTATCTATTTGTTACAATGAAAGAATATATGATCTAGATCACCCAAATTCAAGTTTAAATTGATCTGAAGGTAATTTTTTGATTTTATAAGATGAGCGGGATAACAAGCATGCCCCAGTTTCTGCGAAATTGTTGTTTGTTTTTCAAAGACCGTTGGGTTTTTTATCCCAGTATTTTTGGAATTTCAGTTACAAGCTGGTATTTTGGGGTTTTTTTTTCAATATTCCTTCCATCTTATTTCCATTTTTTGGGAATATTTGTTTTTTTTTCCCGTCTTTTTAACTGAGCGTGTAATTAGATGCGTACCATTAATAATGCTATCTTTGTATTAGGTCTACTAGTTATTATTTTGTCCTTTGTGTTTTGACCCGTTTAAAAATTTTTGACGAACTGCTTTTTCCATGATTAAAAAATAGAAAAAAATAAGTGACATCAGAAATGTCCTATTGAAAAAAAAATAAGGGGGTCCAAAAATGATAAAAATTTTAAGGGAAAGATTCTACATAAAAAAAAATTTAAAAAAATTCATATTTGGGGAAATAGAAGATGGCCCAAATGTTAAAATGTGGTTTTTTTTTAATTTTTAGGATCTCACAATGAAAATTCCTAAAATTAAAAGGGTTAAAAGGGCACTTTTGATAAATAGGCCCTGTTTCAAATGGGTGGAACAAAAGGGGGGGTTAGTTGTTTTGGGGCTTTTTTTTTTTTTCCAGGTTTTTTTGCTATCTTCAAAAAAATTATGATTCTTTTAACATTTTTTCTAAAAAAGATTTCCGGAAAAATTTTTGACGGTTTTTGAATAAACGGATTTGACGACCCGGGTAAAAAATAAACAGGTATGTAATAAAAAAAAGAAGATGTTTAAAAAAAATTTGAAATGTAGTTACAGTTTTTACACCTACCGCCAAAAAGAAAAAAGAATTTGCTGGTACCTACTATATCTTTTTTTTTTTTATTAATAGCCTGTTTACTTTTTTTACCACTACGTCGTCGTTTTTTAAGACCTTCATCTCGAAAACCGTCGATTTCGACAAAAAAAATTTTTTATGAAAAAAAAGGGTTTAAAAAAATAATTTTTTTAAAAATACAAAAATACACTCGGCGAAAAAAATTTACCCCCCAAAAATAAGCGCCCCTGTTCCCCCGTGGGTTAAATTCATTTATATTTTTAAAAAAAACCTCCCAAACATTTAATTTTACTATTGTAAGTGGTCTAATAAATTTAAAAAAAGACCCCTTTTTATGACACCAAAACCGAGATACCCCCGAAGCATTTTGGGTAGTTAATTTAACTTTTTTTATATCTTTTATGTGAAACCCTTAAAAAAATTTTCATTGTCTTTTCATTCTGCAGTTTTATGCACTCAAGTTACCGATGAACTCGGCGTATCGAATTTAATCTGTTACCACTAGATGTCATCACTTCACTAAAGGGTCTTTTTATATCTTTTCCCCCGGTACGAAACCAAAACTGACGGTTTTTAAACCCAAGGAATTTGAAGGTATGGAAGCTCAATCTATAGCCTATTCGATCAAAAAATGTCCAGACCACTATAAAAATCTGTCGAAATGGGCCCCCGGGTTTTGCGAAACAAAAATTTCCCCGAAATATTTTTAAAGTGTTCCTCTTTACACTAAAAATCAGTGTGTAGGTAGGCAACATTTTACTTTTTGAGCCGGGGGACCGTTTTCCGGTGCAACGGGGGGCGTATGTACTTTTCCCGCTGTACCATCAACCGTCTCCCATCAACCCCCCCTTTTTAAAATTTTATGTTTCGTTGTAGTTTCGTCATTTTCGTTGTTTTGCGACGTATTAATTTCGTTGTTTTTTCTTTTTTGGTTATATTTTGTTGAAGAAGTTGAAAGGGTTGATAAAAAATCTTATTATTTTAGGTTTGTGTTTTTTAAATCTGACTATAATTTTCTGTTTTTTTTGTTACTTTAAAATCGTAACAAAATCCAGAGGTTGTATTTTTGTCTTGCAAACCCAAAGTAAATTTTTATTTAGGTTAGCAATTCATATTTAAATTAATGCTTCTTATGAACTCAACGTTGGTAACCTAAAAAATAATTTATCAATTATGAAAAAAGAAAATAAAAAATTTTTTAGGGAAAAAGCTGGAAAAGTTAGGCAATCTTAACTATCTTTTAGATGAATACCACAATGTTTGTGTGTTTTGTTTTAAACAAAAAAAACAAGGTTTTCATTTAGGTACTCTTATTTCTTAAAAAATTTAGTCATTCTTTTTAAAAAATCAAAATTATAATTACTGGGGAACCAAAAATTTTAAATATACGGTCCTCTAATTAAATAAAAAAAAGTTAATTTCATGTTAAAATTTTTTTTCTTTTTCTGTATTTGTTTAAAAGGAAATT
>JAHBCN010026201.1:0-10747 GCA_019359885.1 Listronotus oregonensis | reverse complement strand
ACCGGGGTAATTTAAAGCTTGTTAGGAGGGGGGTTTAATCTCCTATCCTAGGGTTGGTGTTAGGGTGGAAGGTTCATTCGTCGCAATCGAGTTGTATTATGTGTGATCTGTTGTGGATTGCTGCTTTGGAAATGGTAGGACTAAGCTTAGTTACTAGTGCCAGTAAGGGCTGCAGGATTCACAACAGTTGTAAAAATTTCCGTCAGACATTTCAGCAAACATCTCTTAAATGAAGTCCCCCGACATTTGGGGGCAGTTTTGGAAGGGTTGGGGGCGATTTTCTGACTTTTTTGCATATTGGGATTTTTGTTCCAATCAAAGAGCAACAAGAGCTTGCAAAATACGGAGTTTAAAACCGAAGAGATTGATGCGACATGTCCGATCCCTCGGGCCGAGATGGGCTAAGCCCTTTACAATATGCACGCCATCTAGATATTTCATTGCAAGAATATTAACACGGAATTATGAGTAGGGCCATTTGTTTGGTTCTAAGAATAAAAATCTGGGTCGTATTTGAATCCCACTCCTATAATCATAAACTTTGCGTATCAATAAAGTATTTATTTAAAGTCTTATAAAAACAATAAGATAAAAAAATTTAAAAACATAGGAATTTTGTTAAAAATCTTTTTTTTACTAATTAGCTTATTTGAAAGATTACATATAAAAAAAAATCACTTACACTGCCACTAAACACAATAAAACTGTACTTTTAAAAAGCATATTTGCTTCCTGATGAGATCAAATTGACATTGATTTGCTTTCAAAAACGAACACCTTATTTATAAATATCATATCTATTATCTTAATTACGTATGGGGATTTTTACGTGGTTTTGTTTCAAAAATGTTCTTTAAATAAAGCTACAGGAAGAATACGTTTAATGTTTCAAGGTGACAACGCGCCTTCGCAAAAACATTTCTTTAAAGTTACACATTTTTAGGAGAAAGAAAAAGAAAGGCTAGTTATTAAACTTATAGTTTTGGTAATTTGTATACGGGTATTTTTTGGGGGGCTGATCACGAACCAAATTCTGTAGAAAACTTTTAGTTTTTAAATTATAACGCACCACTTGGACCTAATGCCACAACCCCAGATAAAGCCAAACTTTCCTAAAATTTTTCCCTCTTAAAATAAGTTACACTAAAAGTGAAAGATTTTTTAGTTAAACATTTATAATTCTTTAGAATAAATTTATTTTTACGTTTTTTCGTCGTTATTTTTATTAAAAAACACCAAATAAAAGAAAAAGAAAAATATTTTTACTTCCAAAAGGTCACCAAAATTCTCTAGGGTTTTTTAAGCAGTCGTACATCTTGGGGAACAATTAAAAAACGCATACTTTTCCAATTTAAATAGTGTAAAAATGGAGTTTACAATAACGACATTAATTTTGTTCGTACTCAAAAAAAAAGGTTTTTTTATCTTGGGACAGTCCACGAAGGCTGATGCCTAAGTACTAACGTACCGTGGGTGTCCTCAGTGTGGTGAGAGGGAGTTTGTTCACACGGGACTTAAATTTTTGGAGATTGGGAGGAGAAGGAAAAACTTCTGCGAGCAGCGGGTTCCATAGTCTTGACACTCTAGGGATGAAGGAACGAAGAAAGCGGGAAATTCAGGGCCTCTCTAACTGAACTGTAAAAGGATGCATGAAAGTTGCACTACGTGTTGCTCTGTTGGGAGCTGCCAGAGAAGGAATTATACTGGCCAACTCTCTGAGCAGAAGCCGTGAAAATACCTATAGAAGAGCGACAGATCCCCTACAGCTCGACGGTGGGCAAGAAGAGGAAGCCTTTCTGTGAGCGTTGGATCATTAATAAGACGAACGGCTCTTCTTTGAATGGAGTCCAGAATGCTAAGTGTTGTAGGGGACGCCATTCCCCAGACATGAGAACAATATTCTAAAGAGGGTCTGATTTGGGATACATACAGAGTGTACAAATTGGAAGAAGAGAAATATTTTCCGGCTCGGAAGAGAAATCCAATCTTTTTGAAGCTGCAAGCTATGGATAAAATGTGTTTGTGCTAGTTGAGGTTATTCTCAAAAGTAACGCCGACAAGATTAAACGACTCTTTGTTCTGCAGAACTTGGCCGCTCATATGTAAGGGATGAGCATTTGCAGACTTTTTTCGCGACAGGGAACATGACTGTGTTTTCGAGGCATTAAACTGAACAAGATTTTTGGCGCCCCAATCCAAGATAAGTTTGAGGTCTTGTGAAAGAGATCTGCATTGACCTGCGCTTGTTTTCGAAATCAGGATTACACGGTGGCTTAAGAAATTGAATACTAGAGTGGAGGGTACTATCGTCAGCAAAACTATGAATGGGATTGATTGTGGAAGAGAGAAGATCGTTAATGTGTGGGGCACCCAGCATTAATTTGGTAGAAGCTGGAGGAATGACCATCTACACTAACTGATATACGTCGATTAGAAAGGAAACTGGAAAGCCAAGAGCAGAGCTTAGATGGAAGACCGTAAGAAGGAAGTTTGTTAAGAAGCCCATCATGCCAGACCTGATCGAAAGCTTTGGATATGTCAAGAGCAACGATCTGGGATTCACCAAGAAACTCAAGGGACTTGTTCCAGTTGTGTGAGACAAAGGAAAGAAGATCAGCTGTGGATCTACTGTGACGGAATCCATATTGTCTATCATGTAAGATCTTATGTTTTTCCAGATACTTTAAGATTCGGGAATTAATGAATTTTTCCATTACTTTGCAAACAACTGAAAGAAGAGATATAGGTCTATAGTTGGAAGGGAGACTTTTGGATCCTTTTTGGGGACAGGTTGCACACGTGCAGCCTTTCAACTCTCCGGGAAAATGCCCGTGTCGTAAGAGATTCGAAAGAGGCGAGTTAAGATGGGTGCAAGCTTGGGAGCACATTTTTTTAAGACGATTGCTGGTATGCCATCCAGCCCAGACGATTATTTAGTATTAAGAGAAGAAAGAATACGCTTGATCTGTTTAACTTTAAAAACTATATCGGACATTTTATGAGAAACAGGGACAATTGTTGGAAGGGGAAGATTAGTAGGAGGATCAAGCGTAAAATTGGCAGCAAATTGTTTGGCAAATAGTTCGGCTTTTCCTTTGGAGGTAGAGATAATTCCATCTTCAGAGATTAGGGGTGGAAAAGAATTTGTGCAAAGGTTCTAACTAATATTTTTGGCAAAGGACCAGAAAGCTTTACTGCCATTTGAGCAAGAGAGAACTTTATCTTTTATTCGATTGTTAAAACGGTCTTTTGCTTCTGATATAGTCTGATTATACTGATTTCTCGCTTCGATGCTAGCCTGTCGATTTTCGGGACTGGGGTTTTGAAGAAACTTTTGTGGGCTTGAATTTTAAAAGTCTGGCTTTGTCACAGGATTTAGGAAACCACGGTTTGTGATTTAAAGTTATGGGGTTCTTTTTAGTGTGGGGGAATATAGGTCTCAATGCCTAGTTGAATTGTTTCGGTAATTTGTTTACAAATTTCGGAAGGTTCGAAAGTAGAAAAGCAGGTAGGATCCCAAGGGTAGCTGGCAAAGAAATCTCAGACCATCCCAGTCGGCCGAATTGTAGTGCCAGACGGTTCGTGGCGACATGCTTTCAGTTGCCTCAAAATGAGTGGAGTAAGATACGGTGACCAAACCATGGTCAGAGCGACCAAGGGGAGCAGTTACTGATGCTTGATAGAGTTCGGGGGTGGAAGTAAGAAAGAGATCTAGGGGGTTAGAATTATGGGTGGGAACCCTAGGAAAGTAGGTAGGTTCCATAATTAGATTGGTGAGCGAGTTGCTCATTGCGAAATTTTCTGCTGCTCTGCCTTGTGTATCAGTTTTTGTGGATCCTAGCCAATCCTTATTATGAACATTAAAATCCCCGAGAACGATTACTTCGGCCAATGGAAACTGGGAAATAATATTGTCGATCTTTATTGAACGGAAATCAAAGAGCTCGTTGTAGGAATTGTCGGACGGGGACCGGTATATACAGCAGATAAATTTGGTAGAAGATCTGAAAGAAAGTTTAAGCCAAAGAATATCAGGCCTACCTGATTCGAGGTTAGAAACCCTAGCACAAGCCAGGTCGTTGCGAACGTAAGCACAAACGCCGCCATGGGATCGAAAAGATGAAATGAGTTCATAACCTGGGAAAAGGAGGTGGTTGGTTCCTGTTTTGGGACTTATTGGGGTTTCGGTGAGAAATAGTATGTGGGGTTTGGAGGATTGAAGATAATGGTGAACAGAGTTTACGTTGGAGTTTCTGTCAACTACATTTTTAATATATACCTAATCAACAAATTCAAATTCAGAGAAATGCGCCCCTGCCTTACTTGTAATAATATCTGACTTCCAAATAAAAAGACCTTGCAATATAAGTGCGGAGCTAGGATTCTGTAAAAATATAAGAAAAGAGAAAGTCAAATTAGGGATCACATGTCCTTGTTGCCCTTAAAGGTAGCTCAAAAGTTGGTCAATGTTTCGAAAGAGATAGAGAAAAGGAATATCAAAAAATTTGCTTACAGAATCGGAACCCAGGAGTCTTTACGCTCCCTCATTATACCCACCGCTGTGTTCGCACGTCGTTTCTGGTTGGGACCTCCCGTTTAACTGCCTCGAAAAACTCGTCAAAACCCTTAACCAATACCTCTCAGCACTGCGTAAAGCAGAACAAAATTCCCGTTAAAAAGGTATTAAAATAAAAGGGGCGCGGGGAGTCGCTTTGAGGTGAGGCGAGGAGCAAATTCGGCACGAACCGGACATTGTGTCCGCCCCTGCTAAATTTATATGGCCAAGCGCGGGGGAATATTTGTGACTACGTCCTGGCAGAATGTCGCGGGCCGGTTTCGTTCAAAATGGTAAGTCTCGGAAGGTTCGTTCAGTTACCTTGTCGTTTAACTTTTAATTAAACCCCACAAAATAATTTAAACTAAACATTTTTTATTTTGGGATTTAAGGATTTCAAAATTTTTTGGTGGTTCGGGAGCTCTGAAGTTTAGGGTAAAAAGCCCCACTGGGTTTGATACTGTTGGGAGAAATATAAAAAGGTGTGAGCGACAATAGACCGAGCGGTCGCGGTGGAGGGCGTAAAAAGTCCACTCACTTTAAACCTAACCTAACCTAATCCTTATTATAATGCGTTTTTTACAAAAGAATAAAATAATTTTTTTACTTGGATTAAATGCTTTTTTATAGGATTTGCCAATTCCTCCTTTAAATATATATATTTTTTACATTTAATTCTAGTCAAAACAATATAAATTGTAAATTTGGCGTCAACTTATCTGTCCAAATATCCTTAAATAATTTTAGGAATATTCATTAATAGAAAAAGTGATAAGTCAATAATTGTGTTAATAAATTTATCCTGTAAAATAAAAGGTGTTCTGTCATAAAATTATTTTAGGAATTTTGAGAGCTAAAATCTTCGCCATTGCTAGTCAGTTATCTAAACTTAATATTACCGTAGAACAGGGAAGGCCAACGTGATTAGACCCAAGATCTACTGTTCACTGACGACGGGACGCCCTGTGCGATCTACCAATTATATACCTCTTAAAATCCTAAACGAAACAGCATAGTTCAGTACACTCTGTTCTACGGATTTATATTTTTGCCTTGCCCGCTTGCCCCGATCGACTGGACTAATAGTCGCGATTGACCGGTCGTTCCAAGGAAGTTTAAAGGTGTATGGAAGCCCAATGCTATGGCCCATTCGATCAAAAAATGTCCAGCCCAGTATGAAAATAACTGTCAGAGTTGGCCCCGCCGATTCTGCGCAATAACAAAATTCCACGAAATAATTTAATGTGTTGCCTACTTACACACTGATAAATCAGTGTGAAGTTAGCCAACACATTATAATTTTATGAGAGCCGGAGTACCGTTTTTTGGATTGATAAAAACCTTCTTATTTTAGTGATTAGTGTTTATTAAATTGTGACTATAATTTTGTGTTTATTGTTTGTTAGTTATAGTATCGTAACAAAATGACTAGAGGTTGTATGGTTTTGTCTTGCAAACCCAAGGGTAACATACCCGTCTTTTTAACTTTAGGTAAGTATTTTTTAAATTTAAATTAGGTGCTTCTTATAAGACGTAACGTTAGGTAACCGAATAAATAATAATATATCAATTATGAATAATAGAAAATGAAAATTTCATAGGAAATATTAGTAAGAAAAGTAAGGCAATCTTAACTATCTTTTAGATGATTTCCACAATGTTTGTGTATTTCTGTGGATTATTAAAAAGAGATAAGGTTTACATTTAGGTACTTTTATTTCATTTAATAATTTAGTACACTCTTTTAAAGGATCAAAATTATTGATTACTGGGCAGACCAGGCAAATTTTAATATATATAGGTCCCTCTAATTGAATGAAAGGAAGTACAATTTTGGTACGGTTTTTGGGGCGCTGATTACAAATCTAAAAAAAAAATTCGGCAATGTTTCGTTTTCGAGATATTCATCATCAAAATTGAAAATCAAACTAACCTTATTTACACTATTCCTCCTTCTTTTTGCACAAAATTCTGGATTTTTACACTAAATTGGCACACAATATTTCACAAACACCTTTTAACAACTTTTTTTTATGTTTATTTTACACCTTTTTTACACTTTTATTTTTTAAGCAAATACAAGGTTTTAAAAGGTGTTTATAAAATATCTTGTGCCACTTTAGTGTAAAAATCAAGAATTGTGTACAAAAAGAAGGGAGAATATAGTGAAAATGAGGTTAGTTTAATTTTTAACTTTGATGATGAAGATCTCGAAACGAAACGTTGCCGAAAAGATATTTTTTCAGATTTGTAATCAGCGCTCCAAAAAACCCCTGTATACCAAATTTGATCAAAATCGGAGAGGAGGCAACTTTCGAGACAAATACCATTTGTTTAAAAATAAATTGGATTTTTGGTTTCTTAATCTTGCATTATCAACTTTTTAAGCTCGACATACTGTACACACATAATATTTAACGGATACTGTTACAATGGATACTCAGGTACCAAGGGTTACTAAACATTTTTAACCACTGTTATTCTGTCTCATGAATGTTTGTAATTAGTGAAAAGTATATGCCTAAAAAGCAGTTATAAAAATTTTCACTTTTTAATGTACAACCAGAATCTTAGGATTAGATTAAACTCATTTACACTATCTTGCCCTTCTTTTATCACAAAATTGGTGATAAGTATATAATACTATCATACAATGTTTGAAATTTATTTTAAAAAATCGTGTTTTTATTTATTTACAAAGATTTTTGGTAAAAATACAAAACTTCCAAAAATATCGACCATTTAAATAGAAGGCAGTAAAGTGGCGCCATCTATTCTTTCCATATTATATCAGATGATATAAAATCTAATATTACACAACAATTTTAAATATTCTGTAGTAGTATCCTTTAATAACCAACAATTTTGTCCAAAAAAAAAAAAACAGTGAATGTTGGAATTTGACATTTGATGATGTCAATTTTATAGATAGTAACAAAGAATTATGGAAATCCGGAACTGACCTACTATTCATTGCGCAAATTCCGCGGGGCCAACCCCCCTATTCCCGCTGCCCTGCACGCCTGGACAATTTTGTTCTACACTATTGGGCTTCCATACACCTTTAAACTTCCTTGGGTCGTTCGCGATTAACCGAATGCCCCCCCCTGCCGTAGAGTATAAACAAAAAAAAATTGGTACAATTTATAAAATAAATCTGAAACTAATTCCTAGATTTTTAAAAAAGCTTTATATATGATAATTTTGATTAAGAAGTAAGATAAAAATTTGACATCTAAATTATTAATATCAATTTGATTATGAGTTTTTGCTAAAAACAAGCAGCATATTTTGGTTTCTAGCAATTCAAATTTTTGACCGTCATGTAAATAAAATACTTTAAATTGTATGATTATCATAGCATACAATTAGTTTAGATCTTTCTAAGAAAATAATTAACATAAATAAACTACTAAACAGAACTGTAAAAGATTTCCCAAATATTGACAATTTTTGTTAACATTAGGATTTTCTTTACAATGTGTCAAATTAATTTATTTGTTTATTTAGTATTTTTAGTTTATTCCATAATTTGGTAAATTACCTTCATACACCGTAACATAACTGGTGGTGTCAGGAATATATAACTAGTTTTTGTAATAGGTAATGAAAAACAACTACAAATATCTATTAATACAGGGTGTCTGTTAAATATATGGCATACTCTCGGGAGCTTATAGGAGAGGTCAAAATAACCCTAATTTGCCATAGAAAAAAATGCCCCCTAACGGAGATATACAGTCTCAAAGGGGTACTTAGCGATTTACTTTTTTAACTTTTGAATCGACTTGTATAATTTAATAAAATTTTAATATATTATAGAGGCCATAAAGACTCATAAAACCATACTACAGTAGATGATTTACAATATCAGGGCAGTCAGGAAGGGCTTGCCACCACACTCGTTAAGCCATATTTTTGACAGGTGTCATTTTACAGAGGTAAAAATTATTTTTTTAAATACTTTGGTCATTCCTCTTTAAAAAACAAATTTTGCATTTGTTTTGATAATTTTTTTTTTTTTAAATCTTGGGACAGTCCACGAAGGCTGATGCCTAAGTACTAACGTACCGTGGGTGTCTTCAGTGTGGTGAGAGGGAGTTTGTTCACACGGGACTTAAATTTTTGGATATTGGGAGGAGAAGGAAAAACTTCTGCGGGCAGCAGGTTCCATAGTCTTGACACTCTAGGAATAAAGGAACGAAGAAAGCGGGAAGTTCGGGGCCACTCTAACTGAACTGTAAAAGGATGCATAAAAGTTGCACTACGTGTTGCTCTGTTGGGAGTTGCCAGAGAAGGAATAATACTGGCCAATTCCTCTGAGTAGAAGCCGTGAAAATACCTATAGAAGAGCGACAGATCCCCTACAGCTCGAAGATGGGCAAGAAGAGGAAGCCTTTCTGTGAGCGTTGGATCATTAATAAGACGAACAGCTCTTTTTTGAATGGAGTCCAGAAGGCTAAGTGTTGTAGGGGACGCCATTCCCCAGACATGAGAACAATATTCCAAAGAGGGTCTGATTTGGGATACATACAGAGTGTACAGATTGAAGAAGAGAAATATTTTCTGGCTCGAAGGAATCCAATCTTTTTGAAGCTGCCGAAGCTATGGATGAAATGTGTTTGTGCCAGTTGAGGTTATTCTCAAAAGTAACGCCGATTAGATTAAACGACTCTTTGTTCTGCAGAGCTTGGCCGCTCATATGTAAGGGATGAGCATTCGCAGACTTTTTTCGCGACAGCGAACATGACTATGTTTTTGAGGCATTAAACTGAACACGATTTTTGGCGCCCCAATCCAAGATAAGTTTGAGGTCTTGTGAAAGAGATATCTGCATTGACCTGCGCTTGTTTTCAAAATCAGAATTACACGGTGGCTTAAGAAATTGAATACTAGAGTGGAGGGTACTATCGTCAGCAAAACTATGAATGGGATTGATTGTGGAAGAGAAGATCGTTAATGTGTAGAAGAAACAGCGTGGGTGCTAGCACTGAGCCCTGGGGCACCCCAGCATTAATTTGGTAGAAGCTGGAGGAATGACCATCTACACTAACTGATATACGTCGATTAGAAAGGAAACTGGAAAGCCAAGAGCAAAGCTTAGGTGGAAGACCGTAAGAAGGAAGTTTGTTAAGAAGCCCATCATGCCAGACCTGATCGAAAGCTTTGGATATGTCAAGAGCAACGATCTGGGATTCACCAAGAAACTCAAGGGACTTGTTCCAATTGTGTGAGACAAAGGAAAGAAGATCAGCTGTGGATCTACTGTGACGGAATCCATATTGCCTATCATGTAAGATCTTATGTTTTTCCAGATACTTTAAGATTTGGGAATTATGAATTTTCCATTACTTGCAAACAACTGAAAGAAGAGATAAGGTCTATAGTTGAAGGGAGACTTTTGGATCCTTTTGGGGACAGGTTGCACACGTGCAGCTTTCCAACTCTCCGGGAAAATGCCCGTGTCGTAAGAGATTCGAAAGAGGCGAGTTAAGATAGGTGCAAGCTCGGGAGCACATTTTTTTAAGACGATTGCTGGTATGCCATCCAGCCCAGACGATTTTTTAGTATTAAGAGAAGAAAGAATACGCTTGATCTGTTTGACTTTAAAAATTATATCGGACATTTTATGAGAAACAGGGACAACTGTTGGAAGAGGAAGATTAATAGGAGGATCAAGCGTAAAATTGGCAGCAAATTTATGGTATTGCACCATAATTTACATTTTTATAAACCGATGATTCTTTATTGTTAAAAAATATTTTTAAAGCCGGAAAACTATTTTTGTTTATTATCTGAAGTGACAGACAGATATGACATTTAATTTAGATGCTTAATTCGATTGCTGTTGATCAAGTCAGTTTACAGAACGTGTTATTGAATAATACAACCTACTAGAAAGAGATAAAATGACTTTGAAGTGCCGTATAACATCTGATTTACTATAATTTTTTATTAAACGAATGCAGCAGCTGTCCAAATCAACCCTGTTACCGGTGCTTGGAACTGTCATGTTAATAAATGTTTATATTCAAATTGATGTTGCCTATATTAACACAAAAACCAACATTTTTGAATAATTTTATTACATTTTCAAGGTAACTTCCTGATTTTGGTTTTGAGATTTGGCAATTTGTTTACGTTTTCCAAAACAAAAACAAACAGATCACTTATCAAACACCTTGTACAAAC
>JAHBCN010026200.1:0-10806 GCA_019359885.1 Listronotus oregonensis | reverse complement strand
TTTTCCCAGAAATATAAAATGTATTGTGTTTGTTGGTCCAAAGAATAATTTAAAATTTTTTTTTCAAAATCAGTTAAATGGCCTAAAGAATATTAAAAATTCGTGATCGACAGGGCAAACCGAAAGGATAATTCGCTTTAATGGTATATCTTTAGGCATTTAATTTCGTAACTTTGCCACGATTTAACATGTTTTGTATCTTATATAAATCAATCAGAATCCTAATGACGGAGCACGAATTTAGGCCACTCTGTACGTACATTAAAGTTACACAACACGAATGCATCTAATAAATATTTAAACAATTTGCCGGATTTTGCATAATTTTACAGTTTTAAACCAGTTGAAATTTTCTGAACTACATGTCCCCTATACCGGTTTCGTTTGTAATAGGTTTAGTTCTTCAGTATGAGATCAGCTATTTAAAAAGTCTGACATATTTTAAATGTTTGTAAATTATGTTTTTTAAATTAACTATCGGAGTTCGACGATCCAATTTTTATGTATTTTTTGTGAGGACCAAGCGATGAAGAGATAAAACTTTGGAGTTATATTATTATTTATAAGGGTTTTAAAGATATATATATATATATATATATATATATATATATATATATATATATATATATATATATATATATATATATATATATATATATATATATATATATATATATATATATATATATATTGTGTCCGGGGAGGCCAACCCCGGCCAATAGGGTGGCCAAAATAATACCGTTATGCCATTTTTAATTGGGCCTCGTATTCAATATACAGGGCGTCAAAATAAGAAATATAAAATCGTTTTTTTGAAGTAAGTCGAGTGATTCATAAGATATTAATTAAAATTTTTGGGGGTTTTTTTTTGGAACGGAAAGGAAATCCTTCCCCGATTCGCTATACCTTGCGGGGGGGCCCCCGGGTATATTGCATGTGTTAAAAATAAAAAATTTTTTTTTCCCCTGTATAAAAATTTTAAAAAAAAATTTAATTACCAATTTTTTTTTTAAAAAAGTATTCCTAGAAATGCCCGGCGAACCGTTTATTAGATATCTTAATTTTAAAATCTGATACATTTTAACAAGTTAAAAAATAAACGTAAATTTTTTTTCTAAATTATTGCTAAATTCTTATTATAATAAAAATCATAGAATAATGACCTAAATTTTTGTTCTCGTGCCTCCATTCATTTTTTGTATACACATACGAGCCCTTTTATTAAAGAAAATCTAAGGCTTTAAAAAAAATATTTGGTTTCACCAAAAATGTCACCAGCTGCAATGATTCTTTCTCTTAAATGATCCTCGTTTAAAATCGGAACCATATACAAAGTTTTCATACATCCCAGACAGAAAAATCTAAAGGTGTAAGGTCGGTCGAAAGGGGGGGGCCAGGAACAGGACATCTCGACCTCGACCAATCCAGCGATTGGAAAAGATGTTAATATTCCTAACATTTATAGCAAAATGAGCCGAAGCACCGTCGAGTTGAAACCAAAGATATTGTCTTAAATTTGAGGCAAATCATAAAAAAATCGGGCGTATTTTTGTAGAAACAACAGAAATGAATCACCAGTCAAATTACCTGGTAAAATGACAGGTCCTAAAAGAAAGTTTTCCACAACACCTGCCCACAAGACTTTAAAATTTACTTGATGATGTGTCTCAACAGGCCCGGGGTTCTCTTCAGCCCATATGGCGTTATGGATATTTGTCATGCCTTCCTCGTGAACGGGGTTCGTCAGTAAACAGAATCGCTCTTAAAAACCACATTTCTGTTATTCATTTCACATAACCATCTAAAAAAACAAGTCTGGCCTCGGGAACGTCGGTTAAAAAAAGGGCCCCGTACTTTTTAGATGAAATGGGGTTGTTACTCCGTAAAATATTTGGTCTCGGTTTTCCCAATATTTCTCACCCGTTCAGCCAAAACCCTAGTACTAATGTTTGGTGATTCTTCGACAATTTTAAAATTTCTTCCTCTTGCCCTGGGGTTTTTCTGCACGAGGTCGGCCGCAATTCCCTTCCTCTTTCGCTGAAACTTCCAGTCTCCCTTAGGTGTACTTTTTTTAACGAATAAAACTATTTTCCGGATAATTTCCATAATAACAATTGTTGTGACAATTGTAACCATGAAATTATTCGACAATAAAGTTATCAGTTAATGAAAGTACCGGGCCTTGGCGGAATCAAATTTAAAAATATTTTCTTTTTTGAATGAAATCGGTTTGGGAAGTCGGGCATAGCGTTAGCGGTTAAACTAGCATTGGGGGTTTAAATTTTTCCTAGTTGAGAATTGACAGGTATTTACAGTTTACAATAATTTTTAAAAAATTACCAAACATCAAAACCATATTCGCCATTTCGGGAATGGGTACATTTCTTGGTCTATGAGCCATTATGGTTTTATGTTGTGAAAACACACCAAATACAAATATGTAATTTAAAAATGTAGATTTATTTAAGGAGTAATTGAGAAGCTTTTAAGAGCAAACGTTTAAATTTGTCACTTTGACAGTACGTAAAAATTACTGGTGCCCGAGGTCAGCCAATTTGTTTAGAAAAATTATCTATATTTTAAAATTAAGATATCTAATAAACGGATACTCGGCCGATATTTATAAAAATTTTTTTTCAAAAAAATTGTATAATTAGAATTTTTTACAGAACTTTTTTATACGGGGGACAAAAAAGTTTTTTTTTTTAAAACATGCAAAAAAAGGTGGCGCCCCCCTGAAAGGATAGCGAATCCGTGAACGGATTTAACCGTTCCAAAAAACCCCTTACACCAAATTTTAATTTAATATCTTATGAAACCCCGACTTACTTCAAAAAACCATTTTATATTTCTCATTTTACGCCCTGTATATTGAATACCGAGCCCCCAAATTTAAAAAAAAGGCATAACGAAAGTAGCCTTATTTTGATCCAAACCCATATGTGCCCCGGGGTTGGGCCCGTCCGTACATTTAGTTTTCCACATGTACTGCTGCGTCCACTGTATTGATGCGTCCGTATATGGCAGAGAAATGCAATCGATGTTAAACATCCTCTTTTATGACGTACTGCCACCTATATATTTTTTTTTTGATAGACGTCAAAATGCTGATACCTTGTAAGAATCGTGTATAGTGTAGTTCAAAAAATTCCCGGTAGGTGCGCTGATGTCTTCTGGTGTATATTGCAAATGCGTATATTTTGTCCGTCTTCTCGATATTTCTGCGTTCTAATGATCTGACAACACTGTATCATTAATATTATTATATTTTAAAACTTTTTATTTCTTTTATGGCAGTTGGTAAAAGTTTTAGTGTTTGAAATTTAAGGTAAGTAAAAAAATGTATGCGTTTTTATAAAACCTAATACATTTTGGGCTTGGCAATATACTATATTTTAACATCTTTTGAAATAGTTATTAATAAATTGATTGGTCAAAATTTATTCATTTTGTGTTTAGTCATAGATTGCTATATTTGCAAATTATTTTAAATAACATTTATCGAAATAAATACGACATTTGAATTGTTCTAATATTTATTGAATTAAAGACTCCTGGAGCAGAAAAAGTTGTTTTATGCCGAGTCAAGTTATTACTTTGGATAGCTTTAAGTTCTAATATCCTGTCATATAAAAAGGCACTAAGAAAAATAACTAAGAGACACAAAAAAGCAAACAGTATTACTGTTTATTAGCGTTGCTGTAAAAAATATGGAATTTTTCAGTATATGTAGGATTCAGTTAGCAAAAATACGTTACCAACATTAACCATCAACTAAATACCTATCATATCCGCGATATTGTTTATAAGAAGTACATGTTAAGTTAAACATTACTTGTGCCGCCAAAAGTTTTTTTTTAATGATAAAATTTTTAGAAATTACTTTAACTTCCATAATACAAGCATTGCAGCCCTAGGCCTTTTCCAATTTAAAAAATATATAATTTTGGTCTTCACCGTAGTATATACATATATCCATGTAATTTATTTCTAGAACTACGAAAATGTCAAGAGAAAAAAATGATTGGATGAGTTTAGAAAGCTACAGAATCGTACTAGTAGTAGGTAGTAATATTAATATGATACACAAAAAAATATATCACACGTTAAACTTGTTTGATATTAAGAGAAAAATAAAAAAAATGGTATACTTATTTTTGATGTGAACAAAAATATAAAGGTTTACTTCTGTTTTTCTTCAAAGACACCTATATTGCATTTACAAAACATTTTATTCTATAAATAAAAAATAACTATTATTCAAAACATTAATACGACTTTAGTCTAATTAAATGTAGGTTTTAATTTACTCTAGTCATTTAGTATATAGAAGATTATTAACTTATATTACAAGTTTTGGAAAATTTCGGTAAATCTGCCTTTTGTCAAGACCAATTATAAACTGTACTTCTTCCGTCTTTCTCCTTAGATATTTGGAACATTTAAAATAAAATGATTTGTTTCACATTCCAATTTTGACAAAAAACTCAAAATCAACGTAGGTTTTTTGGGCTAAAAGAACTGAGAAACTAATAAATTAAAAGTAAAACATATTAACAAAAAAAAAAAGATTGTTCTATTAAGTATTTTTTAATAAAAGCTTTTTTTTTAAATCACAAGTGTGCGTTATTTCAGAAGTCAATTTCGGGCTATTTTTTATATAAATTTTCAATATATTAGGAAATAAGATCAGTGTACCAATAGGAATGTAACCAGATCAGTGTACCAATAGAAATGTAACCAGATCTAACTTTTCTAGTCTTTTTCTTGTACTTTTTTTGCTTTAGATTTAGAGACCTATATGTATCTGTTTCCAAATATCCTTCATGACACCCCTTTAACAGGATACAAGGTGGTGCAGAAACATGCTAAACTAAGTGGCGCAAAAAAGCCAGAAGCAATCACCTCCAATCACCAGGCTAAGAAAGCATCTTGCGACAACGAATCAGATACTTGAATTATCTGTAAATAATATCGAGCAGTTAGCTACCTATATGGGACTTACCATAGATATACACAAGCAGGTCTATCGCTTACCAGACGATGTTTTTCAAACGGCGAAAATCGCAAAACTTTTAATGGAAAGTGGTAAAGCAGGAAATAGAAGGGGAAGACTCTAAATGAAAAGATATACTTAATAATGATTTAGATGAAGAACAAGTAAACGAATAAATTTTGGACCAGCAAGCATCTGCCAGACCCACTGCTCAATCAGTAAAAACTTCTAAGAGAAAACTTGTTTTATGGAGTACAGAAATAAAAAACCGTAAAAAAAGAAAAATTAAAAATTACACATCCTAAGGTATTCGAAAACAAAACATGGTGACAAATAAAAGTATTTATACAAAACATTTACTCAAAAAAATATGTGTTAAAAAATTTAAAAATATTGGAATGACAAAAGTAGCATTATTTCTATTTTGTTTTTAAAAGACGATATTTGTAACTAAAAAATACAGAGTGTTTTATACAGTAAATATTGTGTTTTAATTTTTTTTTGCCGTAACGCCCCTGTGTACTGCTTTAAAGATCTTACATTAATAGTTCTATTTACTATTACTTTTTCAAATATGTTGTTATATTTTTTAATATTTTTTTAAGGAAAATATTTAAATGTTTACTATTCAAAAACTACTTTAACGAAATGAAAATAAAATTTTTTATAAAAATTTTAACGATTACTTTGCATGTTAATAAACTGTGTTTAAAAATCAAGCTTTTAAAGGGCTTTATCGTTGTTATATTATTATAAAGGTACCAAATTGTCAAAATTTGCTGTAGTTGTTTTTTAAGTATGTATTAGCCAACTTTGCTATATTACATTTCATCAACGTTGTGGAAAGTACAAAACATGTTTTTTTCAAAACGTTGAAAAAGAGAACAAAGTACATTTGATGCATCTTTACAGACAATGTGTTATTAAAATAGCTACTACTACTGAACATGGCCATTAAAATAACTTAATAACCAATATTTTTAAGAAAATGGCAATTTTTCTTTTGTAAAATCGCGTAGTTCATTTAACTGTAATCATTTACATTAGCAGAAATTTGGCAACATGACGGATGCAGAAATATATTAACTACGACTAAAAATACTAGTCGGGGACGTCCAAATCAGTACCTCTCGCTTAATATATGGACGCTAAAATGATGTTTCGTTGTAAAGACGCAAAAATACTGCCAGAGTATTCAATTTAAAAAATATATAAATATTTACAGTATATGTAAAAATAAAACCAGATTTGGTTTTTAGAACATTTAGTATGCTAGTAAAAACAAGACAGTTTTATATACTGCAGTATTTCTAGTGGATGCCAATATGATGGTCTAATGAAATGTTGCAGAAATGTTAGTAGGATGTAAATATTGTTGGAATCTTATATTCAACAATAATTATTTAAGTTTAAATAAACAGATTTATTTGTTACCTTTTTATCGGGTCTGATTTGGAAAACTCGTTAAGAATGATTACCTTTATAGTTGCAGGTATTTTGTGACTGTCGCATAGCAATATAGTTTAGTCTGAAAGCTTGTCACGTATATGACAAACATATTTTTTAATTCTCTCTTTAATTTATATTATTTCGGTCAAATAAAACACATTGTCCTTTTAAGTTGTACCTTTTATTATCTCGAATCTCCAAGAGGTTATGGGCCCAGCGTCGTCGCGTTAGCTCACTTGTAGAGATAATAAATAAAGGCACTCGCGAGTAATATCGTTCGCGGAAAGTATCGAAAACCGAGATAATGGCGGAAAGTGCAAAATATCACGTCGAAAAGTTAAATGGACAGAACTACGAGTCGACTGCAGTACTGACACAGACAGAGCAAGACGCCAATTGGAAAAAGAAAAATGACAAAGCTCTATCAACTATAGCTTTACTTGTCGACGTAAGCCAATTAGTGCATATTAGAAATAAGCAGTACGCGCATGATGCGTGGGAAGCACTAAGAGATTATCACAAAAAATCAAGTTTATCCAGCATGGTGTTTTTATTAAAGCGGATTTGCAGGCTATCGCTGGAGAGAATGGTGATATGGAAGCACATATAAGTTTATTCTTGGAGCTTTTGAATAAACTGGCCGCATTGGGAGAGGAAATTAAGGACAGGTTTGCAGCAGGAATTTTGCTGGGAAGTCTTCCAGACTCATACAGTTTTCTGATTACAGCGCTGGAAAGTAAGCCATCGAATAAATTTACGCTTGAATTTGTTAAAAGTAAACTAATCGATGAGTACAGAAGACGTCAGGGAGCATCAAGTAACCAGAGTGAATCAGCCATGAAGTCAGTATACAAGGGCAACAAAAATAATTCTACTGCAAGTTCAAGTGTAAAGCAGTGTTATTTTTGCAACAGGAAAGGTTATTTTAAACGAGAATGTTTTAAGTATATGGCGTTTAAAAAGGAAAAGGCCAACAAAGTTACTGAGGATAAAACTGACAACATGTGTTTTATGGTCAACTTGAATTTAAATGACGTAAACAGGAATTCTGCTTCGTGGAATGTGGACTCAGGAGCTTCGAGCCACATGGTTAACTACAAGGAATTCTATACCCAATTTGACGATAGCAGGAAAGGCGTTGTGAGGTTAGCGGAAAGGGCAGCATTTCCAGGTTCAGGTTATAGGGACAGGACTCATTAAATGCGCGAATGGTGCGGGGGTGAACGAGAAAAAATTGACGACGTGTTGTATATGCCGCAATTGGATTCAAATTTACTTTCTGTCAAAAAACTAACAAGTGCGGGGTATGACGTGCAGTTCGGCAATAATAACTGTAAAAACGTTTTTCGTGGAAAAGTGATAGCGAATGCGAAGCCGACACCCGATTTGTACAAGTTGTCAACTGTGGAGCACGCGCTAAACGTTGTCAATGAACACTCCAACTACTGTCAGCATACATGGCACCGACGTTTTGGGCACAGGGATATAGAGGTAGTGAAGCACTTGTTGGAAAGGAAAATGGCAACCGGGATTAATATAAAGGACTGTAGGATTAGGGAAACTTGCAGTTGCTGCGTAAAAGGTAAGATCATTCATAAGAGTTTTCCAAAATTTGCTCAGAGTAATACATTTGATATACTTGACTTAATACACACGGATGTTTGCGGGCCCATGAACACTGTTACTCCAGGGGGTAAACGTTGCATCCTTACTTTAATCGATGATTTTTCAAGGTTTACCTTTGTGTATTTATTAAACCATAAGAATGAAACTGTTAAATACATTAAAGAATTTGTCGAGCTAATGAGTAATCAGTCAGGCAGGGTACCGAAGGTTATTAGGTCGGATAGATGGCGAGTACGTAAATAATACTTTAAGGGAATACTTGAAGGGTAAGGGTATTAAAAATAAATATAGGGGTACTCACCAGAGCAAATGGGGTTGCGAGAGAAAATAGGTCATTGGTCGGAATGGCTAGGTGCATGTTAATAGATGCGGACTTATCAAAGAAATTTTGGAGTGAAGCAGTGGTTACGGCCAATTATCTGCAAAATCGACTTCCTACTAAGTCAAAACAAAAAACCCCTTTTGGATTATGGTATAAAGTTAAACCTGATGTGTCGAATTTGCAAATATTTGGGTCCAAAGAACTGAATAAAAATAAATTTGATAAGAAGGCGGAAACATTAGTGTTTGTAGGATATTCTGAGGAGTCTAAAGCGTACAAATTGTTTGATGTTGATACAGGGCGTATAAAAATTAGTCGTAGTGTAGTATTTCCTGAAAGAAATGTATGTGTTAATGATATCAAGGAAAAAAGTAAAAAAGTGACCATTGTGTTTAGAAAAGAGGAACCAGAAAGCGTAGAAGAAAATAAGGGCGCGGTTTTTGAAAACACGGAGGATTCTGATGGTGTATCAGTGGCAGAAGAATTTTATGACACCGATATTAGCTATCAACCGAGCGAAGAGGACCCTGGCCAAGAAGACGCAGGTGGTCGTAGGAAATCAACTAGAATAAATAAGGGAGTTCCACCTGAGCGCTATACGGCGAAGTTAGTTGAACTTCAAGAAATGGAGCCTAAAAATTTTAATGAAGCCCTGGCCAGAAAGAGGAGATCAAATCTTTAAAGAATAATGAGACATGGCGATTAGTACCACCACCAAAAGGGAAAAACATCGTATCGTGAAAATGGGTTTGCAAACAAGGCACGATTAGTAACAAGGGGTTTTAGCCAGAAATTTGGAGTTGATTATGTTGAGGTGTTTGCACCCGTGGTGCGGCATGCAACTCTTCGAATATTGTTAACAGAAGCCTGTTTGACTGATTACAAAATAATTATAGTTGCGAGGGAGTGTTGAAATCTTATCTTCAATAATAATTATTTAAGTTTAACTAAACAGATTTATTTGTTACCTTTTTATCGGGTCTGATTTGGAAAACTCGTCAAGAATGATTACCTTTGTAGTTGCAGGTATTTTGTGATTGTCGCATAACAATATAGTTTGCAAAAGCTTGTCATTTTTAACAAACATATTTTTTAATTTTTTAATTTATATTATTTCGGTCAAATAAAACACATTGTCCTTTTAAGTTGTACCTTTTATTATCTCGAATCTCCAAAAAAAAAAAAAAAAATATATATATATATATATATATATATATATATATATATATATATATATATATATATATATATATATATATATATATATATATATATATATATATAAATTTTAAACTAAAAGTATTCATTAAAACCAAAGTCATAGCGCTTTGAAAACACATACCCCGAAAAAAGAGACGCTTACTCCGTCCACGAAATCAGCTAATTGGCTTATCTGAAACTAAAAAAATCGGTGGCGCTTTGATCCGTTAGCTTAAATACACGGAATGGACTATTATAAAAAAAAATTGAAAATTATCTTTTTGACAGACTTAAGAACACAAAATTTCGAATTTTATGTCTTTTTGTTAAAAAAAGTAATGTTTAAAATTTTGTGGCGTGATAATAGGCCATTCGGTGCGTCTACATGTGCTGAGTCGACCCTATAAAATTAAAGTCAATCAACCCAGCCGTTCTTGAGACATGATGGAGGAAATTATAAAAAATATACTTTTAAGAAAAACGCATTTGAAGTTTCAAGTAAACTTACAACTATAAAAATCCTAACTTATCATTAATCTGCGATACCAAGACCTTTTTAAATGGGGCCTTTTTTTTGAACGGTTCTTATAGTAAAAAGGTGGTAATTGTAGAAATGGAATTTTTTAGTCGTAACATCATCGCATCTTTTTTTCTTTGCTTAATTTTGGATAACGTCAGTGTTGAAGGCTGTATACTTACTTTTAATTTTGATATCATGTCCAGTGGTATAACCTTAGCTGGGGATGCAGACATTTAAGATGATGTTAAACAAAAGGTAGGAACTTCTTTCTCGATATCTATAGTTCCGGAATACAATTTCATATTATTTATGACCCAATAAACTCCATAAAGATAAACGTCTTAAAGGTATTGTCAATAAAGTGTTTTTTATTTTAGAAAAAAAGTAACAATCTTACAAAATTATAGTTAATACTACATGTAATCTACTGCGTCATAAATTTTGACAAAACGATTTAAATTTTAAAATTTTTATTTCAAAATTTTAACCATTTTATTTTAATTATTTTAGTTTTAGTTGAGTTATGCATTCATTTTGTTTTGAAAACG
This sequence comes from Listronotus oregonensis, assembly GCA_019359885.1. Classification (NCBI taxonomy): domain Eukaryota; kingdom Metazoa; phylum Arthropoda; class Insecta; order Coleoptera; family Curculionidae; genus Listronotus; species Listronotus oregonensis. The sequence continues at coordinate 145 of JAHBCN010026200.1, read as the reverse complement.
AGGGTAGACTTGCTACCGAAACGTTGATAAACATCTTGAGTTTTTGAGGTTGGCAGTTTAAAAAAAAAGTGAAAATTTCTTAAATTGTTCTTTAAAAACGTTTTTAAATTTATGATGTAATGTCACAAATAACGGGAATTTCAAT
>JAHBCN010026199.1:0-10766 GCA_019359885.1 Listronotus oregonensis | reverse complement strand
TTTGTTCCTTTTTTTTGGCCCAATTTTTTTGGGGAGCTGATAACGAATTTAAATTTATTTTAATGTGTTTAAATTTAGCAACGCGCCTTGAAGATTTTAAAGTCATTGCTTATGATTCCATTGTGTGGAATATTGTATTTTTTGATATGATAAAACATTTTATGGACAGGTTTTGGTCATTAAATTTTAAATTTATAATACATCTACTTATTTAAAGTAAGGCATTTAAGAAGTTTTTTTTTGTTTTATTAATTTTTAGACTAAAAATTTTTATTTTATTAAATTATCGATGCACCAGTGTCTATTAAAAATCTTAGTTTTTTTGGTTATATGATATGTATCAAAATAAACATTTTTATTTTGACCATTAAAAAAGATATTATAACATGAATATTTACCCTTATATTTTTTTGATACATAGCACGTCGCTAATGGTTTGCTATTATTGGCTTCCCAAGAATTTGAAAAAATTATTTTTTTAAGCCCAGCCCCATAAAAATTATTCCCGGGGACTCCGTTTTTTTAAAAAAAATCTTGTGATTGGGTTAAAAAAATACATTTTCTGATTATTCGAATTATTTGAACATTCGCTTATTGTTTCTTTTGAAACATTAAAAAATTTTAAATAACCCCTTTTTTTTTTTACAAAAATTTAAAAAGGACTTTTTAAAATTTTCCCATTTTCTTCGCTTTTATAGGCATTATTTGACTTTTCAAAACCTTTTTTTTGATGGTCTATTAAAATGGATTGTTTGTTTTTCCCTTTTAAAACAATCTTTTTTATAGTGAGTTTTAGTTTTGCAATGATTACAAAATTTTGTTTAATGGGGGGAAAACAGGTTTATTTCTATATATTTGAAAAGCTCTTCTTTTTTTAAAAAGAAAATTTTGGGGCCCCTTTTGGTTTTGAGGTTTTTCCCCAAGATATCTGAGAGATCGGGTAAAGAATTAAAAAAACCCTTTTTAAGTAAAAATTTCTTTAATAGTTTAAATTTTTTAAAATTTAAAAAAATTTTTATGGTAATTATTGTTTATGTTTTAAAAAAGATAGAATGGGATTTTTTTAAATTTTTTTTTTTGTGTATTTAATTCTTCCATAAGTTGAGGGGGTGTACAGAGTACAAAAAAACAAAAAAAATTTTTTTAAATTTAAATTTTAAAAATTTTGAATCTTTTTTTCCCCCCCTTTAAAATAAACCCCCAGCACTTCCTGTTTTTTTTGAAATTGAAAAAACCATCAAAGCTTCTTTTTTGATGATATTAGCAAATTTAAAGGCACTATTACAAATTTAAAATAAATTCATATACTTTAGCCCCATTCCCACCAAACAATTTATTAAAAAGAGAGCATATAAAAAAAATTTTAACATCATTAGCGGCTGAAATTTGCCCCGACTGGTTGTATCAGGGGCATGGGTAAAATGCAAGAAAAATAATTTACAAATAAAAAAAAATTTAAACACCCCCCTTTTTTTGTAATAGAAAAAAAGGGAACGATTGATAATTTAGATTAAGCCCGACGGTTATAGGTTGTTTTTTTTGAGCCCCCGAAAATTTTGTTATTTTTCGTAAAGTAGTGCGAAATTTTTTTTTTAAAAACTATAATGAATGAAGATAGTGGTGGTAATAAAAGTAAATACAAAAAAAACAGCAAAAAAAAAGATTTCGCCTAGAATAACAAGAAGTTTTTTTTTAGTTAAGGATTTAAACATGGACGATATAAATAAAATTATTGGCATTGAAGGTAAAAAACAAGATCCCCAAAAAACTTTTTGGATATAAAAAAAAAAAAAGTATTCTGAAACAAGGATACTAACAAAATGGGGTTTAATAAATTAGACAACAGTGAAATTTAGACAATGTATTTAATATGCGAACTACGTTTTCAAACCCAGGGGATCGGTTGGGAAACCCCCAAAACCCCAAGGGTTTTGGAAACAAAAAGGACAGAATATTTAAAACCGGCAGAGATTGCGGTAATAAACGAACTAGATCAGAACAAAGCCCTGACCTTAATAGCAATAAAAACATCGTGGTCCTATGATAACAATAGCAAAAATGAATTTAATTTAGTCATAGCCCCAAAATTTATAAAAGTCCCAACCCTCTTATGGCTACCGATAAAAATCTTTGAAGTTTTTGCCTGTTGGGAAAAAAAAATAGATAAATGTAAAAAACCAAGAGAATGAGGTCAAAGAATTTTTTCGAAAAATGACCAAAAAAATTGAAAAGCTAGTACTGGCATTCATAAATATTGACATTACTAATCCCAAACTTGGCAATTGGGGAAACGATAAATGTGTCCTTGCAACACCAACTAAAACGCTACAGCAGCCAAAAATGATTTGGAGAAAAAAGAAGAGCACACCAAAACAGATATAATAAAAACTTATGCCACAAAAACAGCCACAAAGAATAACCAAACAGCCATTTTAAAAAAAAGATTCTAATCAAACACCGAAATTTGGTACCCAAAAACCAAAAAAAAGTTTGAAACTGTTTTAGAATAGACAACATAACTAATCCCAAAGAAAAGCACAACAAAAAAAAAAGACACAAACCAAAAGACGTTGATGGTGGATTTAAAATGTGATACATTATCGGGAGCAATAATTGTTGAAAGTCAAAAAAAGGTAACAGGACAAACTTAAGCTCCCTAAAAGACAAAGGAAACGTAAAGTAAAAGAAAACCATCAAATCAATATGCCGTTACTGGAATTAAAAAAGGTTCCCCGATACAGAATTTACCAAGTTAATACATTAAACAACGAAATTGAACTTCGGGAAAGTAGGGAAAAATTAAATTATTAAAAACGACAATCCCAACCCAAACAAAGAAAATTGGATTTTACAAGCCCCCCAACTTAAAATGGTTTTTTAAAAAAAAAAAAATTTAAATTTTTGTTTGGAAAATTTATGTACAAGAACATTTAAATTTAGCCATAGGGTTCCGTTGTGTAATTTCGATTTTACCCAAAGTATTGTAAAAAAACAGTGTTGTCATAAATGTGGTGGGAACAGTTTGACTGCAATAAATCAGGTTTAAGATGCCCAAATTGTAAAAAAATGCAAAAAAAAAGAAAAAAATTTGCCAACATTCCGAAGGGATAACAATTGTCCTGTATATAAAAGAAAATTGGAAAGATACAGAACTCAAGTCAACTACAATGATAATTTTTTACAACAAGCTCACTAGATACAACTGTGAAAAAAGAAATTACTATGAACAAAGAGCAAAAAGTTAGTATAATTCATCAAAACGTACAATCAATTGGAAATTCCATAGATAAACTTAATGACATGTTACAAGACCATCCAGAGTGCAAAATAATGTGCATCACTGAACATCACTGGAAGTCCGAAGAACAGTTACCTAGACTTGCAAAAAGAAACTTTAAATTGTGTTCTAAGTTCTGTAGGAAAAAAAATCAGCATGGTGGGTCAGCAACATACATCAAAGAAGGGACCAAGTGCAAAGTACGATCAAAACTAAATAAGTTATCTGTTTGTGGAGTGTTTGAATGCGCCGCGGCTGATTGTAAATTAGGTAATATAGATATTTTAGTTATAAGTGTATATAGGCCTCCTGGTAGTGATATGAAAATATTTTTAGAAAAAACTGAGCAGCTTTTACTTAACATATTTAATGAAAATAATTTAGTTTTTATAGTAGGAGATTTTAACATCGAAATGTTAAAGGAGAATAAATCTAAAATAGAATTTTTGTCCTTAATGTCCTCTTTTAACTTTCATCCTAGAATATTGGAAGACACCAGGATAACTTCTAATACATCTAGTTGTATAGACAATATATTTACTAACTTTGACCAGGTAGAAACTTTAGTGTTTGAAAATTTTATATCTGATCACACAACACAAAAAGCCATTTTTAAATCTCGGTTTGAAAAAACCCATGATCAAATGTACAAAAGATTTTTTACAGACGAAAAAAAGAGTGACTTTCTGTATTGTTTGGGACAACAAGATTGGGCCGATGTTTATAATGTTGCTAGGAATGATGTTGATAAGCAATGGTCTGTATTTATGAATAATTTTATGAATATTTTTCAGGAGAATTTTCCTCTAAAGTTGTGTTCTAAAAATAGGGTCCTGCCCGTCTACAGAGATCCCCAAATTATTACTTGTAAAAGGGAACTGGACATTATTTTAATGCTATCAAGGCAAAATCAAAATTTTAAAGCCCAGTATCAAAACAAGAAAAAAGAATATGATAATTTATTACAACAATCTCGAATAAAACAATATGAGAAAAGAGTACGCAACTCGGAAAATAAAATGAAATGCATGTGGTCTGTTTGTAAGGAAATCACAGATAAAGAAAATAGCCGATCAGAGATACAAATAGAGGGAAATCCTGAAGACATAGCAAATGAATACAACAATCATTTAATATCTGTAGTACCAAACCTTTTAAAAAGTTTTACTGCCATTCTTTTTAAATGTTGTTTTGCTAGTAATGATCAATCAATGTATTTAAGCCCTGTAACATCAGATGAACTTTGTGAAATAGCTAAACGCATTAAAAACAAACATAGTCATGGCATTGACGAAATCCCAACTAGTATAGTAAAAATATCTGTAAATATATGTAAAAATATTTTATGTTATCTAATTAATAATTCATTTACATACGGAATATTTCCTAAAAATCTAAAAATTGCCCTTATAAAACCTCTGTATAAAAAAGGTGATCCAGAACTGATGGATAATTATAGGCCAATTAGTATATTAACTGGCTTTTCAAAATTATTTGAAATGGCAATGTGTTCACGACTAATGAACTTTATGAAAAGTTGCAACCTATTTAGTAAATGCCAGCATGGGTACTTAGATGGAAAATTTACCCAAACAGCAATTTTTCAGTTTATGCAAGCAGTTTTGGATCACCTTGAAAATGGTGATGTAGCCTTGGGAATGTTTCTGGATTTATCCAAAGCGTATGATTGTTTAGATAGGGATTTACTTGCAAGGAAACTGGAAATGTATGGAATAAGAGGGAACGCATATAAATGGTTAACATCATATATTAATGAAAGGCAACAAAAAGTACGTATTACAAAAAATGGCAAAATCTATGATTCTCAAACTTTAACAAGTAATTTGGGTATTGCTTAGGGTAGTGTATTGGGCCCTATCTTATTTATTATTTTTATAAATGACTTAAGCAATATAACAGAAGGTTCTCAGGCCATGGTAAACTACGCTGATGATACTAATGTGCTTTTAGGAAGTAATGATGTTGACCAGCTCATCATTGAAAGTAAACATTTTCTCGATAAAATAACAAAATGGTTTATGGAAAATCGACTGATCTTAAATGAAGAAAAAACAAATGTTGTTCTCTTTAGAACAAAGCTATCAAAAGTACAAAGACCAGTAACGTTAAATAATGATAAATTGACTTTCTCTCAAAATACGAAATTCTTGGGTGTATATCTTAATGAATTTTTGGACTGGTCATTTCATATTCAAAATCTAATAAAAAAATTAAATTCTATCTGTTATGGTATTAGGGTCACTGGCAAATATATGAATGAAAAAACACTTAAAATAATGTACTTTGCTAATTTTGAAGCCACAGTCAAATATGGAATAATATTTTGGGGTAGAGACAGCCATATTCAGGATTTATTTGTAGTACAAAAACGATTGGTTAGAATAATTTAAAAAATGAAGTACGATGAAACGTGCCGTTCTGTTTTTAAAAATATGAGTTTACTGACAATATATGCGTTACATATATATGAGTGTCTTATGTTCTTTTTTAAAAATAGAAATTCCTTTCAAAGCCCAATTGATCATCAACATGACACAAGAACCATGAATTTTAATTATCCCATGCATCGCCTAACCCTTACTGAAAAATCTCCCCATTATATGTGTATAAATTTTTTTAACAAACTGCCAAATAGAATTAAAGGGAAAAACAGTTTAAAAAAATTAAATCAGAGATCAAAACATTGTTACTAGAGTTGGAGCCGTATGATATAATTAGTTTTCTAGAGAGTTAGTTTAGTTTTAATGTATTTTATAACCAGTGTTTATTAATTTTTTGTTTGACGTCATTTCATTTTGTGTTTGTAATGTAATATTATATATCATAATTTGAAATAAAGTAATTAAGTAAGTAAGTAAGTAAGTAACGAGTAAAAAAAAATAAAAAGAAAAAAACATCAAAAAAGGAAAAAAGAGGAAAGAAGGAAACTAACTATGTTGTTTTGTTCCAGTTCAAAGAGATAAAACTTCACCAGTTCAGATGATCCCTGAAGAGTGACTAGATCCTGTCCGCAGCACCAATCTGTCTTGTGTTCCCACAAATAAACATCGACCTTCTCTTCACTCAGTTGGTTTTATTTCAAAAATATAAAATGTACGACTTCTTAACTATTCTCGTCGTGTCACTAACATTACAAAAAAGGATTGGACTTAGACGACAGTACGTGTAGGAATAATATTCTTTGATTTTGCAAAACGCGCAAATTATAACAAAAAACCAAGTGTGTGGAAGCAATTAAGATTTTGGGGCTTTAAAGGCAATTCGTGATTAGGGGTAAAATTTTTGGGTGGCGAAAAATGCAGAATTTTCAAGGTATGTGGATGATGAAATTATTTTAATTGAATAATTGTGTGGTTAATGTGGAAATCTATTTGGATAACCTTTCACCTAATAATAGGTTTGACTTTATGTGACGCACACTAACACAACGACAAAAGATGTTATAACAATACTCTTTGCAGGTTAAATATTGGTTAGAAGTATATAGTGAAAGTAAGGTATAAATTAACAGACTGAACCAAGGACTTGCGTCTATAGTTACGAATATTATCTCTAGTGCCAGACTTCAAATGGAGACACACCAAATTACAACCATATAGTATGTATATTAGGGTGGGCCGAAAAATTGAAAACTTGAATTTCAAAACTGGAAAAAAAAATTAATTAGATTGAAGGTCATCTTGTGCCCTCTACATTACTATTAATAAAACAAAAATATCATATTTTTTCACATTTCTATTGTATATAAAATAATAATAATTATTATTATTATTATAAACATTTTATATAATTATTATAAACCTAATTTATTATTATATATACTTAGAAATGTTATGACATCTTGGCAACGCAGCCTAAAAAACTCTTAAATAGTGATGGGCATAATGGGATTATTTTAAGAATCGAATTATTGAATTATGAATGATTTCAATAATCGGATTAATTGATAATTCGAATTATATAATTATTTTATTTTTTAATCGTTTGAATTTTAAATTCTTGATTTCTGAATGAATATGTAACTCGATTCCGATGTAACTAAACACAAAGACTGAATATTATATACAGTTTGTCATAAAAGTCCGGGATCCCCTTAATAAATCGTCAACAGAGATTCTAGACTTTTTTGACACTGTATGATATATATTATTATTATCATTAATATTATTTTAGTAAGTAAATTTTCCCTTTGCCATAATTTTTTATGGTAATTTTTTACTTACCGGGCCCACGGTCGATTTTATTGAAATTTTGTATACCGGGGATTTTTGGAACGCTGATCAAGAATCTGAAGTCAAATTTTTTCGTACTCTGCTGGTTTTTAAGTTATAACGCACCACTCAAACCTAACCAGCTAAACTTTCCTAAAATTCCTCCTTCTTAAAACTGATTACACCCAATATGAAAGATTTTATCGAAATACACTTATTATTTTATAAGATAAATTTAATTTCACCTTCATTTAACAAATATTTTTAATAAAAAAAGCACAACAAGCACTTCCCAAAAATATTATTTTTACTTTTATAAATGTCAACAAAATTGTCTAGAGATTTTAGACTGTTTTATGTTGGTACGCCAGGGACCGCGAAACAATTGAATGGCCTACTTTATAAATTTGAATTATTTTTATTTTTCGCGATTTAAATTTAAAAATTAAGCGCATTAAATTGTTTCGCGGGTCTCTGGTGTACCAACATAAAATTGTCTAAAATACCTAGACAATTTTGTTGACATTTATAAAAGTAAAAATATTATTTTTTGGGAAGCCCTTGTTGTGCTTTTTTTATTAAAAATAATTGTTAAATTAAGGTAAAATTAAATTTATCGTATAAAATAATAAGTATATTACCATAAAATCTTCCATTTTGGGTGTAATCAGTTTTAAGAAGGAGAATTTTAGGAGTTTGTGCAGATGTGAGGTTAGGTTCGAGTGGGGCTTTATAACTTAAAAACTAGCAGAGTCCGACAAAATATGACTTCAGATTCGTGATAAGCGCCCCAAAAATCCCTGTATACAAAATTTTAATAAAATCGGCCGTGAGCCCGGTAAGTAAAAAAATTACCTTTTTTATAATTAAGTTGTCCTCTCTATTTGCATAAATATATACTTTACTATTAAAATATTAAATCTTATTCGTTATTACATGTTATTTTTTTTTCGCGACGCGTAATCAATTCTGTGGGATCAGGTTATTTTTCGTAATTCAAATTAAATCTGAATAATCGCATGATAGCGATTATTTCAATAATCAGATTATCGATTATTTTTAATTCGAATTATCCCATCACTACTCTTAAATTTATCGCCTTAAATCCAAGGGTAGTAAACTTAACAAGGAGTGCTCGATTTTTACTATTTGTCCGCAGATATAGGTTATGTTTGGACGTCATCGTTTGCCCATTTTGCCCAGAAGGCAGATTTATTTTATTAATTTTTGTTAAATATTTAACTTTTAAAAACTATTTTGGATATGTACTTACTACTAGAACTGTAATGTATAATATTTTTAAAAAATTAAGACTTTATATTACTTGTAAACAAAACAAAAAGGCAAACAGATTACGTCACAAATACCGAATTGACATTTAAATTGGTTTATATGGGCTTAAATGGGATCGAGCACTCCTTGTTAGGTTTATTACCCTTGCCTTAAATCAGTTGTTTTAGGCAAGCGAACTTGTCAGGACCGGCTCGAACGACGCGACTTAAGATTTAAGTTAAAAATTAGTTAATCTTATAATTATTGTTATTTTTTAATCGGCGTTTTGTTAAAAATGAGTGGAAAAAAGACCATAGTCACTAGAAAAACAATGGAATGTCCCATTTTGGGACATCCAAGTGAACTTAACTGTAAAGTTTTGCCAACTATTAGGCAAGGCGCAAATTGGGATACGTATAGCACGTGTGAGGTGACGTGACACGAGAGACACGACACGTACGTGCTACACGTGCTGCGTGGTGATCCGCATATTGGGACACGCGGTTTCAAATAGGAAACGCCGAGGATTGGATTTGATTGGCAGTTCGCGACTAGCCGGCATCAGGAAAATGTGTGACATTTTTGACAAACGAACGAAATAATTGTTGTTATGAACTTAAGTTCTGAATCGGAATCGGATGATGCTGAGGAGGAAATGTTGTTTTATTCCTTGATGAAGAAGACATTTAAATCACCTAATAAATTTATTCATCATCATTTATTATCACTCCAAATCCGATTCTTCAGTTTTGTCTTCATATAATTAGCATTTTTTGTATCGTAAAGCTCCTTGTGTCCCCTTACCGCCTCTATTAACTTTTCTTCTGTCATTTTTCGTAAAAAAAAAACAAGGAAAACACTTGTTGTAAACAATAGTTACCAACAGGCGGGCACGATAAACTGTGTCTGAACTACAGCGGGACACGTCTGGGAGCCGACGCGTGTCGTGCCAGGTCGCGCTGCGTCGTCAATTTGCGCCAATATATTCAATCATGTAGTTTGCAAAACAACGTGGTGTGCTGCGTCACCTCACACGTGCTATATGTGTTCCAATTTGCGCCTTGCCTTAAGGATGTGTTAAAATATTATTTGTTTGTCAGATAAGAACTTAAAGTAAAATATTCAGGAAAAGAACAAAGTTTTTCAGATATTTCAAAATGTGTTGTTTTAAAAATCCAGGAAATATGGAATACGGCGTCAATTCCGACATTTTCATCTGAGCGAATCAGACAGTTACTGCGAAAATATCATACAGAGTATTTACAATTGTTAAGGTTTCCTAAAATAAGACAAAATAAAAAATATGAACTAAAAGTATCACATTTTTTGGCCAAATGCGAAACTAAACTGTTTGATGTTTCCAACCAATTTCCTCTTGTTCTTGTGAAAAATCACGTAAGATACCACTGAAAGAACAAACCTTTTTGAAGGATCAAAGACTAAATCGGAAAATGGCCTTAGGACCTGTTGATGTGAAGGAAACGGAAAGAATTTTAAAATTAAAAAATAGGAAACAAAAAGAAACATACAAAATTGATAGTTCCAAGTCGCTTATTGACAAATCATCGACCTTACACACTAAAGTTAAAAAACAGGATCTAGTTCTAAAGTAATAGGTATGGAAGATCTCTCAAACGCTATTCCTAGCACTTCATCGACCGCATCACCTATGTTAAGTAGAAATACACTTAAACTTCCGACGTTAGCTAGAACTTGCGATCAGTTTGGAATCTCAGATAGAACTGCAGCAGCGATTGCATCGGCAGTTTTACAAGATGTTGGTATGGTGACAGAAGAAAATGTAACAAATGTAATTGATAAAAATAAAATTCGAAGAGCTCGTAAAAAAGCCCGTGGTTTAATAGGTAAAGAACACGCTGATGCTAACCTTTATATAAAAAGCATTTATTTCGATGGAAGGAAAGATAAGACACTGCATCAAGAAGAAAAAGATGGGCGATTTCATCACAGAACAATTTCAGAAG
>JAHBCN010026198.1:0-10864 GCA_019359885.1 Listronotus oregonensis | reverse complement strand
GAAAAACCTTTTAAACTAGGCATCGTTAAAAGTATTGTCAATAAAGTGTGACAGAGTTATGATTTTTTAAATTTCACACTAACAAAATATAGTTTAATAATAATTATTTTTAAGTGCAGCTATGCACAGGATTTTAATTGAATTGTATTTCTTACTTGTATTTTGCTTTTGCGCTCTATTTAAATTTATTTTAATTTATTTCACACTTTTATTGGATTGTTTATTTGAAATACCCACAAACTATTAATAAGACAACAAAGGTGTGCTTTATTGAAATATAAAGTGTTTACAGTTTACTTTTACTTAGCTAAAAATATAAATGACGTAGAATCACGGTAATAGTGCAATTATGTTGATTTGAAATAATTTTATTTCCTGGCATAATGTCGTAAGCGACTTTCTTCCCATTTTAATTAAATACTAGCCATTAGCTGGATAAAATTATCATGGTAAGTTCTAACTTGGGCACGGCATTAATTAAGGAATATACAGGGTGTCGTCCCCCCCGGGATACCGAAAACCTAAATGAAGGGAAAAAAAAAATATTTATGTAAAATTTAGCCTTAAAAAAATGCTGAAAATTATTTTCAAGTTTCAATTCAACCGCTTTTTAAACACAAAATTACTCTCGGGGAAAAAAAAAAAAAATTAATTAATTACCCCAATATTTTATCTTAGGCCCTAGTGTTTTTTAAACGAGACCTATTTATCAAAATCGGTTAGCCGAAAAAGTTTTTTAATTTTCCCTCAAATGTATTTTCCTCCCCCCCCCCAATTTTGACAGCTTGGGGAAAAACCTTAAAAGGAAAATTTCCCCAATTTAATATTTTTGGAGGAAACTATTAACGCTATAAGTTAATATGGCATATTTTTAAATATTCCGTGTTTTAATTTTGTTCTTAAATTTACGCCCTTTAGCGGTCGAATTAGAATTTTGACAATAATTTCCAGCATTTTCTCGAGGCTGGTTTTACCATAAATATTTTTTTCCGAAAGCTATGCGATGAGGGGTTTTAGAGATATTGCCGGAGGACGACCTTATCGGGACACCCTGTAGATACTTAATCCTGAATCGAAAAAAGATGTTATTTTAAGATCTTAATAACAAAGTTTATTGTGAACAGGGCTATCGTCGTTTTTACAAAATAAAAAAAATTGAACAATACTGACAATTAACGTTAGATATGTGGCTTTAAAAGTTATTGTTTTTTTACGGACATGTGCTAATATTTTCTTAAATTGAACGTAAGCCTTAAGAAAAAATAAAACAATTGTCATCATAAAAGATCTTATTCGTGCTTTTATGACTGAAAGTTATTGGTAGCTTGTAGTTTTTGCTAAAAACTACAATTTTTCCCCTTAATAAAAAAAAGTTCCCTTTTTAAAAAAAATCGGGAGAAAAAAAGGGGGTTTGGAGCAAAAAAAAATTTTTAAAAAATTAAAAAAAAATTTTTTAAAATATTTTATGTACTTTTTTTTCCCAGTACTTGTACCAAATGTGAATTAATTCAATAATTTTACTAATGTAAAAGTAGCCCCTTTTTAAAAGGGATTTCCACAGTATTAAGAAAACTACAACTGATGTTGCAAATTTGATGGCACATTCTCGAGTTTGATTTTTAAAACAACTCAATACTATAAAAATGTATCGAAAAGGCTCCACCCTGTAAAAGGCGCATCAAAAAAAAAAAAAAGTTTAACACCCTGTACATCGTAAACGAAACCCTGGAGAATACATCCCACAAAAACAAATTTTTGGAAAAAACTTTTTAATTTTTTAAAAGTTATTTTATCATTTTCCCCCTTTTTTTTTTTAAATTTTTTCCCCCCAAAAATTTTTGTTTTGAACAAAACCCTTTTTGAATATTTTTAAAAAGGGGATAGAACAACTTTACTGACCTTTTAAATTTTTTTTTTACTTTTTTTTTAACGTTAAAAGGGGTTTCCAGGGATAAAATTTTGGTTTTTTTTAAAAACAAAATTCGATAAAACCCCCTTTAAATACGTATCAGATACATTATAATTTGTTAAGACAAAAAATGTTATTGGTGTAACGTTATAATAATGTTTTTTTTAATGCAGAATCGTTACGTTTATTCTCATTACATTTCCTCGTGGAAATGTAAACACAATTAACTTTCGCCCCCCGTTTGTTTAAAAAATTCCCCCCCACAAAATAATTTAAAATTTTTTTTCAACGACACCAGGTTTAGAAAAAAAAGATTAATTTTTTTTTTTGTACTTAACCTTACTTTTTTTTTTAAAAACAATTGTGTTTTGTGTTCAAAAAAATTTTTTTCTCGTGATATTAAAAAGGGGAAAAATGGATCGGAAAGAAGATATTACATTTTTTTATTACACTTCGGGTTTTTTGTTTTATGTGGGATATAGAAAAACCCCCCCCAAAAACCAATTTTGAAGGAAAGGGTTTTTTTAAACCATAAGCCCCCAAAATCCAGCATTAGCCGTGTCCTTAAGATAAATATTGGGGTAAAAAGCCCCGGGTTTATTTGGTGAGGTACCTCCCATTCCATAGATACTTTTTTAAAATTAAAAAAAAGTATGGTTTAAAAATTTTGGGGGGGCTTTATACCTTACATTTTAAAATCTTTTTTTTGGGGAAAGGGTGTTTTTGGTCGAGTAAAAAAGGGTTTTGGGGGCGGCCCCAACCGTAGGCGCCCGGAAGCTTGGCGAGACCTGCAAAACACTTTTTTTTTGGGGGCATGTAAGGGCCCAAAGTTTTTTTCGATCGAAACTATTTAAAAAATATATAAAATTTTTTAATTTCGAACCGGGTTATTTATCCGCTTGACATGGATTTGATACTTATTATAACAATAAGAATATTTTAAGACACCCACTGTACGGTGGGATTTTTGTCTAAGCCTTCGTCTGCCCAAAAAAAAAAAAATCCACTGAAGTTCCCTTTCCGTAACAACCATGCATAAAAAGGGGTATGCCCCAAATAGCAGCTTATTTGTTTTTTTTTGGTAAAATAAATTTTCGCCCACTCTAGAGGTTTAACAGAAAGTAGTTTGAGGAAAGGCGAAAAAAATCGTTTATAATTTTAATCAAATCGGTGATCAATTACTTTAATTTTAAAAAAAGTTTGCCCATTTTAATATACTTAGTATCATGCCCTTTAGTAATAAAGTATTTATAATTTTTATTTTAAAGCTGTGCCATCCATATGTTGCTGTAAATAAATGGTTAACAAAATAGGATTACGGGTTAAAGGCCATACTTAATTAATTATTCTGATTATTACCATACACCAAAATTGGGACCAAAAATCTTTTAATATTATAAATTAACATAAAAAACCACCATTTAAACCCTTTAAAAAAAACCTCTTTACAACGTAATTATATAACGGGATTTTCAAAATTGTGTTAGACTAACCAATGCAAAATACGTAACGAGGCCGTGTGTTTCAAACCCAAAAAAACGATGTATTTTTAAAACTACGTTTTGTTGTTGAAGACATATAACGAAACTATTAGGTTCAAGATGATTAACGTAAAAAGGAACAAGAAAAAAAAAAACGTTAACGTTTTTTTTTAGTGGGATGTTTATAAGTCGTTTTTTTTTTTAAAACCATCTGTAACATCACATTTTTTAATATGTACATAAGGTTTAGAAACATCTTGTATAATTATTTCACTCTTCTACATATACTCTTATACGTATATTATAGCAATGGTCACGAACAAAATATACTTTCTGTATTTCTTCATGTTTAATATAACTTTTTTGGACAAACGGAAAACAAAACGAATTTTGAGATGTTCAAAAGTTTTTTTATATTATTTAAGGGGGAAATTTTAAAAAAAATTTAAATAACTTCACCTTTAATACCAATTTTATAATAAGTACGGGGACTTCCAACGAGAATTGAATAGAGACTGATAAGTAGCGTTCATCATTTAAAAAAAAAACCTATCTTGTGTATGTTTTCTTAATGGAACACCTTATTTATCGATAAGTTTTGAAAAACGTATGATTTTTTATACGTTTTAATAAAAGGTTTTTCTATTTGTTTTCGATAATAATTAAATTAATTTAGTCTATACAAGACATTTGCGATTTAAATAAGAAAGAAGAAAAAGATAACAACACTACCTAAAAATTCAGAACACAAAAAGTACATTTTCTGTGAAAGATACGTTTATTACTACTACTGCATATTGGTAAAAGTAAAACATAATTAAAATAATTCTTTCGTTACTAAAAATAAATTTAAAATTCGTTTAATTAAAACGTATCGAAAAAAATAAGAGCCTTGAAAAACAACCAATAAACAAGATGTTCCATTGGGTAAATTTTAATTTAATATTTTTTAGGTGTTTTTTTATGATTTTACGAAAAAATAATACACAAGATCGCCACTAGGACTGAACAGGGCCAAAATATGGCTCTGTTCAGTCCTAGTTGACAGTGCACAGGATGCCGACTTTTTTACGGATATTCAGGGTATTGAAAAAACTAAAAGAAATAGAGCAAATCCAATAACTCGTTTTTGAGTTCAGTTTTTGAAACAACTACAGCGGTGAAAACAGATCGCGGCTAACTTGTTTCGTCTCGGAGATAAGGGGCGATTTTCAAGTTTTGACCATTTCAAACTATAAATACGTCTCTGTATCTCCGTTGGTAACGAAGGTAGAAAAAAATGGTAAATAGCATATTTTTGTTAAATTTTATGCAAAATCCAGTGGCGAATATCCCATTCTTTATTAGCTACGATTTTAAAGAAATAACCCACAGTTGCCTATTTTAAAATTAGACACCATCTATATAATTTAACTGTTAAATTTTCTCTAAAGATACTACACATTTTATATTTATTTTTAAAGAAATTGAGTATTTGTAAAAAAAAATAGGAAAAACCCCCTAAGATTTAAATATTGCACACCTTGTATAAAATCGACATTGCAATAAACTCATCAACTCTTAAGTTGGTTACTTTTATAAAAATAATAAAAATTATTTTTAAAAAGTTAGCTAATTTTTATCGTTTATTAATTTTAATTGACTAAATAGCCATTTAGTTAAGTAGAATGCAAGTTGACTTAGAAACAAAAATGATTGCCGCAATATTTTGTTTAATATTTAGGTAAGAAGTAAGAATTATATAAAACCAGCACTTCGTGTTTTTAAAGGTCTGTTTGTTATTCAGAAATAGAGTACTCTATTTTACACTTTTTTGTTAATAAACCGTTTGTTACCGTTAGTGTAATTTAGGACTAGGTGTTTGGTATGAATTCTGGTGTAAACTAGTTTTAACTTAATTACGCTAACTCTAGAAGTAGTGAAGTCAGATGCATGTTTAATACAAAACTTAAAGTTGTTTGTTTATAATCATAACCATTAAGCCATTTTTAATGTCTCAAATAAATCTAAAACGCGTTTTTTATAAAAGTTAAATCGGAACTTATTTACACTTAGTTCCACTTTTTATTCCTACACTCGCCTACTCTAAAGTTGATAACAAACAGACCTTAAAATTTAATTTACATGAAATGAAGCCTAAAAACTTTGAAATATATGATATTATTAAATTTATTATTGAGAGTAAAAAAAGTGCAAATGCTTAACATATTTATCAGCATTTTATAGGCAACCAAGCAATAATACTTTTAAAAGACTAAATGAAAACCTAGTTGGCTGTCTAAAAAACAAATAAATGAATGATAAATAAATCATAAAAAATTGCAAAAAAAAAAGATTTAAAAAAGTATTAAAAAATAATAAAATTTTGTATAAAAAGCGCAAAATTTAAGTACCTTGTTCAGATTGTTCAGGTTCTTAACCTCTTTTTTTTTAATTAGTTTTTTCTACAAATGACTATTTTTAAAAGATGAATATAAAGTGTGTAGTATCAAAAATGGTTATTAGTTACTTACATATGAAGTGTGGGGTATCATTAGAAAGTAACTTAATTTACAGTTTACTAGTAAAATATTATATAAGGGTGTTATATTCAAAAAAAAAACAAGTTTGTATAATAACTCAAAAACCTTAACTGATAAAAAAACAGTACGCCACTGAAATGTTAGTAAAATTCCACAGAAAATTGTCGTTTAAAGTTTTTCTGTATCTCTAAGAGTAACTCATATACAGAACTCTCGTCTGTCCTGTAGCGTAGTGGTCAGAGCCTTGGCTCGCCGCGCCGGCGATCTGGGTTCGAATCCCAGCCCCGCCGGGCAGACATATTTAGGTAGTAGTTATTTAAAATAACGTCCGTGGTGGCACTACCGCGTTGTCTAAAAGGTGCTGTGAAATGCAACATTTGCATGTTTCAGTGCTTGGACAACGTTGACGGAGCAACTGGGGAAGAAATGGGTTAAACACCGAAAAACCCACGGTACTTTGGTACTTATATTTTATATATATATATATATATATATATATATATATATATATATATATATATATATATATATATATATATATATATATGTATATATAATCCGGGGGATATAATATACATATATAATAATCCTTCGTGAGTTGTCATAAAGATAAAAAAAATCGACAAAAATTTAAAAACGCCCTGTATCTATAAAATGGAAAAAGTTAGCCTCAAAATTTTAGGAATGTATAAACAGCACTGTTCTATCTCTACCAAATGCGCCACCCTGTACATATCATGTTTTATATATTTTTTAATAAGATTCTTAAGAGACTTTTTCTTTAGCTAAAACCGGTTGCAACAAGTAACCACTAAATCTTCGAGATGTTAGAATTTAAAGATAATTATTTGTAATTCACATGAATTGTTAAATTTATCAAATATATTTTTGAAAATCGGTGTCCTATATAGCAAAATGGAAAAGATCATAATATTTTAAGTTTTACATTTCTAAAGCAATAACAAATCTCCCTAAATTTATTTTAAAGAAACAGTTACGTATTTTAGAATTAAATATTGTATAACAAAAACGGTGAAGGTACCATATTTTTAAAAATAAATAAAGATTGTATGATTTTTATTGCTTAAATGTATCCTTCATAAACATTTGAAAATAGGTTTATTGGCCTAGTAGTACATCAAGTAACAATAAAGTTGGGTTTCGGCACCCATTTTGCTGGTATAAAATTAACTTAGGATTTTAGTATCTTTTTCTATTTTTTTTAACTCCCTTGGGGCAGTCCACGAAATCTTGCAGCCCAACTATTAACGTACAGTGGGGATCTTAGGTAAGGTGAAAGGTAGTTTATTAACAGAATTTAGGAATTTGGAGGTTTGAACGGGAAGGAGAAACCTTTGCAAGCAACAGGTTGCACAGTCTAGACATTCTTGAGATGAAAGGACTAATAAAGTGGGAAGCGTGTATCCTCTCCTTATGAACAGTAAAGCTATGCATACTATGTGTTTCTCCATTGGAAGTTGCTAAAGGAGAATTCTATTGGCTCATTTCCCTAAGCAGAAGCCGTGGAAATACCTACAAAAGCACGACGAATCCCGTACAGCTTATCGGATCTAGATGGAAGCTTTCCTGTAAGAATGGAATTATTATTAGGGCGAACGACTCTTATTTAAATGGAATTAAGAAAGTCGCCAATACCTAGACAGAGAAACAATATTCCAATTTGATTTGGGGCACATACAGAAAATGCAGATTAGAAGGGAAGAAATACTTTTTAGCTCGAAAAAGGAATCCAAGCTTTTTTAAAATTTGTTTATGCCAGTTAAGCCTATTTTCAAAAGTAAATGCCTACAAGGTTAAGTGACACTTTGTTCTGGATGGAGGATGATTAATGGCAGAGTTTTTTCGTGCAACTACCATTATTGTGTTTTTGAAAAAATAAAGTGTACAGGATTAATGGCACCCCAATCCAATATTAATTTAAGTTCCTGTGTGAAAGAGATAAACGGTATTATCATCAGCCCAACTGTGGATGGGATTGATTGTGGAAGAGAGAATATCGTTGTTAACAAGAAAAAAGAGAGTTGGTGCCCTGGGACACCTCCGCATTATCTTGTGAAGGCTGGAATAGTGATCATCTACAATTACTGATATAATTTAATTAGACAGGAAACTGAAGAGCCCAGATCAAAGTTTAGGTGACAGTCCGTAGAAAGAAAGTTTGTGAAGGAGCGTTTTATGAAAAGCCTGGTCAAAAACATTAAAAATTTAATAAGCATTTACCTGGTTTTCATTAAGTAACTCCTTGTTCTTTTTATGTGGGACAAAGAAAAAGATCTGGTGTGGATCCTTTGTGTTTCATTTTTATTTAAAAAAATGTATAGCCTTTTCAAAGACTGGGTGCACTTGAATAGTGGTCTGGAATCAGATGATGCTCCTAGAGGAAATGTACTACCTAACCAGCTACGAAACTAAGCTAGTTTAAGTAAGCCATTAATTAAAATTGTTACATTTGCTTTTATTGTCTTTTAAATGTTTCCAGAAAATATAATTACAGAATATCTACTCTGCTCGGTGTTTAAATTTGAATAATAGCAGGATTTATTCAGTTTTAATCATTTTAACCATTTTTTATCGTACGTTTTTAAAAATTTTTAGTTTTACCGATTATAAAAGAATACACAATACACATATAAGCCTTAAAAATCGCGGTAAATTTAAACGTACCGATAAATTATAACTACTTTAATCTGCCTCGTCGTTTGCAGTTTTATAACACGCTATAAATGAATCCGGTTTACCATTTTTCCACATAACACTATTATTAGTAGCAATACTCTTTACTCCTACAAAATTCACATCTTTATTTATTTTCAAACTGTTAAAATTTATTGCATTTTTCGTCATATAAATAAAGAAATACACCTTTAAGACATCATTAATACAATAGAGATCACTTTTATTTGTTTTCTTTTCAGTTTTAAAACACACATTTCATTTAACGGTATTTTTAATTTTTTATTTTTAATTATTAGGTAAGCGAGAGATATTTCAGCCACAAAATATAAATATATCATCATTGTTAGAGAGGTGTTAAACTCAAGGGACTTCGAAGCGTGGTTAGTAGTTAAAAGGGTAAGCATGGGCAGATATCACGTGCAGATTCCTCGTTAAACTGTAGGTACTGTCTGGATAACTTTACAAATACATTGATGAATACTAATTTAGAGATAGTAGTTATTGGTATTTGCTCTCTTCTTTGTTCGAGTAGAAAACTCACTACTGCCTTTTCTACTTAAACCTGGTTGATGGATCTGGTGAAAATAACGTTAAACATCTAAAAACCCGGCACCCACGATACCTACTACTTAGGCTTTATACAAACTATCGTAGGCCGTCTTAAAAATAAAAGAATAGTATTAACCTATGTTGCTTTAAGGTAATAATTAATTATCTATGTTATATGACACAAGCAATAATTAGAAAATCTATATCGGCTTTTAAGTCTAAAATAATAAGAAAATTCAAAAAAACGTAGGCAAACAGCTTTCCATCTATAGGGGCGTTCATTAATTACGTGAGATATTTAGGAGGGAGGGGCTCGAGCCGAATCTCACCTAATTATAGGTGGGGTTATATATTTAAATAAAAATAATGAGGCAAATTATGTTTTTTTTTTAAATAAATCCAACGCAATCAAGCACAGATAAAAAAATACGAATTTTAAAAAATCGCGTTTAGGTGAGGGGCTGGGAGTCGAGCCAAATCTCACGACATCTCACCAAAAGGAGAAGGGAGGTCAAAATATCGCTTAAATTGCCTCACGTAATAAATGGACGCCCCCTTACATAAATTACTTCACAGATAATAGTTTCGATTAAAAAAAATAGAAATTTAAAAAGTAGCAAGTATTTGCTGCTAGAACTCGTTATATGCATCATTTCTAGTCACTATTATGATGGACCGTGGCTATCACACCCAAGACAGAAAAGCAACGTAGTTTCAATACCTATAGACAGGCAGAACATAAGTCCTATATAAACCTTAGTATGTTTTACAAGTTGAGTATATAAGAGCCGTATTCCTAGTGAAAGAAGCCATGATATGCCTTAGTCAAGGTTCCTGAGTTAATTTCCTAATTTCTAATTTATGGTCGTTTTTTAATTTTCTTGTAACATACGTTTTATTTTTTAGGGTAATGTGTCTATTTGTTTTTTTAACTAAATTGAGTTTTTAGAATGTCACAAGGCAATATTGTGGAATGTTTAATTTAAAAAATCACTATTTATGTTAATCGTACATAGAGCATGACTTTATTGGGCCAGTTTTTATGGCTGAGCCAGCTAGCGAGTGAGGCTATAATCTAACACAACCAATAAAGCCATGTTTAGGTACGTATATTATACAAGATTTTTTATACCATTACATTATTAAAGAATTCCTAATTACTTTTTAGGTTTTGTTCTGTAATATTTTAAAACCTCTGTATACCAGACCTGCTGTTATCAGTGTCGAGCCTGTAAGTTTGCTTTGGTTGCTAAGCTAATAAGAGTGTATATATTAAAAAAGAAAGAAATATCATATATCGCCACGTCCGCGAATGAGGCATTATTGCTTACGAAATCAAAGTATGTGAATGAAGAAACATAAACAGAAACACAATTTTGGTTTATTTCGTCAATCGTCTCTGTTTAGCACTGTGGTGTCCCTAATCATGTCCAAAGGATAAATGGACACGTTCTTACCAAAAGCAGATTTAAAAAATTTTTTCAAATACATAAGCTGGAAGATAAAAAAAAAAAAAAGAATAGAAGATTTGTAATAGTTCATAGAAATATCGATAATTGAATATATATAAACATGTGTATAAAATTTGTCAAAATGAGCAATTTTTTTAAATATTTTTTTTTTACCCAAAAATAAAAGCCACAAAAGTTTATTTGAAAGTGTGTCTAGTGCAGGCCTGGGCATCAAAAGATAGTTTATTTTTATTT
>JAHBCN010026197.1:0-10806 GCA_019359885.1 Listronotus oregonensis | reverse complement strand
TTTTTTTTTGGGGAAAATTTTTTAATCATTTAAATTTTAAAATTAAACCAAAAAAAACTTTTTCCCAATTTTTTTTTTTTTTTAAATTTTTAAAAAATAAAATGGTACGCTGTGATAAAAATGAAATATTTAAAAAATGCTTCATAATATCCCCGTAGGGGAATTTTCGCTAAAAAAAAAAAAAATTTTAAACCCCCAAAACTTTTTCCCCCCCCCCCCTGGGAATAAAAATAAGGGCCCCCCCCAATTTTTTTTAAAAAATTTTTAGGTAAATTTTTTTTTTACCAGTCTTGTACAAATTTATTTTTTTTTAAAAAAAAAATGTGGTTAAAATTTAGAATACTTATCCCAAAATTTTATTAAAATACAAAGGTTTTACAATATTAAAAAAAATTTTTTTTTTAAATTTTTTCCCCATGTTTTAAAAATTAATTTAAAAATTTTATATAAAGTTTTTTCAAAATTAAAACCTTTTTTTTTATGACAAAAAAAAAAATTTTTTAAAAATAAGACATATTTTTTTTTTAAAATTTTTTTTAAAAAATTCCCTTTTTTGATTTTTAAATCCCCCAAAAAAATTTTTTTTTCCTTTATATACATTTTTAAAAAATTTTTTATTGTTAGGTGTCCTTGAAAACTGAAGAAATTGTTTTGGTTTATTTTAAAAATTAAAATTAAAAAAAAAATTACCAAAAAAAATTTTTTTTAAAAAAACTTTTCTATTATTACCTTATTTAGGGAACTTTTAAAAAAAGGGTTTCAAAATTTTTTTGGGGGTTTTTAAATTTGGAAACCCAATTTGGGGGAACCCTGTTAAAAAAAAAGTTTTTTAAAATTTAACAAAATTTTGTTCAAAAAAAGAAAAATTTTTTTTTTTTAAAATTTTTAAAAAAAAAAAATAAACAAAAAATTTTTTCCTTTTAATAATTAAGACAAAAAAGAGCCAAATTTAGTACTTAATAAAAATTTCCCACAAAATTTAAATTTTAAAAAAGGGGGGGTTGTAAGGGTCCCACTCTTTTCCCTTACCCCGGGTTTAGTCCTTTTTAATTAAATTTTTTAAAAAAGGGTTTAATTTAGGAAAAAAAACCAAAAAATAAAAATTAATTTTGTTTTTAAGTCCAAAAATTTATTTTTAAATTTTCTTTCCGGGAAAAAAGGGGAATTTTTTTTCCCCGGGTTTAACCCTATGTGATTTGTCACCGAAATTTATTTTAAATTAAACAAAAATTCAATTTTTCAAAAAAAAACTATATATAAAATTATTTTTAATTTGGGTTAATATAACTTCGGGCCCAAATTTAAATAAATTTTTAAAATTAATTGATAACTTAAATTTAAAAATATTAATAATTCTTAATAAAAAAAGTAAAAAACGGGTTTTTTTAAAAAAACCCTTTTAAAAAGGATCAAAAACAAGGGTTAATAAAAATTTAACATTATTACACCCCAACTGGGGCCCGATCTGGTCACGCAAACAAAAAGCTTTTTTTCGACATGGGAAAAAGCGGCCCGGATTAAAAAAATTTTTTAAAAAACCAAATTTTTCAAAGTCCTTTAAGATAATTTTAAAGTTTAAAAAATTTAAAAAAATTCAATAAATGTTTCGAAAAATTCTTTTTAATTTATGTAAAAAATCATAGGTCAAATAACATGGGTTTATTATTTAGGAAAAATTTTTTTTTTTTAAAAACCAAAAAACCATAAAATATGGCTTTTTATAAAAAAAAATAGAAAAGTGTGTGGCAGGTGTTTGTGAAACACCCTGTATATTTAAAAATATTTTTAAAATATGCACCACCATATGTACTACATTTTTTGTATTTAACATTTTTTTGTATCTCTTTAATAAAAAGGTGATATGGTACTTTGTCACACTATTGCTCCACCCTGTGTGTTGAAACAATAGCCATTTTTCATGATTTTTTTATTAGCTTATTGGAAAGCCACATGAAAATAAAGGCCAAAAATATTTTTCCGATTTTTCTGGCCTCCGGAAACGCCTTAAAAATCACTTTTAAGTTTGAATTTTGTAGGCCCGTGACGTCACGGCCCTAAATTTTCTATTGGTGGAATTTCTGCTTTGTTGTCAGCTTTTTGTTATTCGATACGCCTGTCATCAAATATCGATATGCGCAACAAATGCCTAAACAGACTTGGCATCCATGTTGAATTTGATTGGTTAGGGGAGTGGCGGGCTATTTAAATTACAATGATAATTAAACCTTAAATAGAAAAGTAAGGGGGTTGTATTTTTCGTGTTATTTAGCAGGTTTTGCTTAATTGTGTTTCTACTTTTAATTTTTACACACAACATTCTCAATATCAATTGAGTGAAAATACCCTATTAATAGTTTTTGTAACACAAAGTAATTAGAGCCAATATAAGCGACGAGAATAAATTTTTGACGATCACTGGATATTGGAAGCAAATCAGAAATGTCCTGAACATATGTATGTTAAATTAATAAAATGCTAAAGATATCAAAACTTGTATTTTTTTTCTATATTAATAATTTATAACTTGAACATCTCTATATTTTGCCAAAAAAATCTTCATATTATAACGAAAAATCGTGCCTATTTTCATTAAGATGGGTTTAATGGTTTTTGCAAAATAATTCTGCAAAAATGTGTCAATTTCTCCAGTTGGCTAGAGTTCAGAATATGGTACTTAGACATATAATGAAGATTTATTGTGCGCCCTTTGTAATTTTTGAAGTCATGAACATTTTTTTCCTTATAAACAAATTAAATATCTCACAAATTACTAACGCTTCTTTAATTATATTAAAAATGTCAATCGGTTCATTGGGTGGCAAGATATAAGCTGTTAAAAATGACAGGCGTTTACGGAGAATATAATATATGATAGAGCAAATATCAACTTTTTCTAATAGTTTATATGAAATTATTGACTTATTTTTATTTATATTTCATTACAAAAATGACAATTTTCAGCTGTTGGTGTAGTTTCAAAAAATAGCTCGCGTTTTGAGTTAGATGAAGAAACATACAAACATGCACATGTATATGTGGACAGTTGGACGTTTGCGAATACTGCGTTGACAACACTAAAACAATATGGTGCTGTTTTTAAAGCAGAAGTCGGTGAGATTATTTTGGGAGATAAACCGGTACCGAGCAATAATCAGCTTACTGTATTTCAAAGCTTAGGTAAGAGTTTCTCTGCAGTTAATTATTTAGTTCGTTAATATATATTATGCAATAAAAGGTATATTTATCCTTTTTTTAAATGTATAGTTTGCTGGTCTTTTAAGCAACCTCACAAAAATAGATCTATAAGATTTAAATCGGGACTATTGGGCGGCCATCTAAGAGTGCTGTACCTTCTTATCCAAAAACCATATTTCTCGTTGAGTTACTGAGTTACTGGTGCAACATGGTGTGAAGGTGCTTCGTCCTGGTGACAGATAAGGCTCCTATATTTCTAAAGAAAGATCTCTTCAAAAAGGTTTTCTATCTCATTAAAAAAATGTTATATAATGTTATATCAATACGTGTCAAGGTGCTATCATCGTACAAAGAAACCAAATTGTTTGTTTTCCAAATTAATGCTGATTTTTACTCTCAATTAAATTTTTAATTAAAACTTAAATATTTTCAAAACGGTTAAACGAAATGCCCGCCAACTATATAGTTTTCAAAAGAAAATAAATACACCTTTTATTTTAAATAAAAAATACTTGGAATTCCATTTAAAAAAGTAAACCTATTTATTTTTCGTAACTTTTTAATGTTTATTTGTTTCTTTCGTTATGCTCAAAAGATAATACAAAAACTATGTAACCTTTATATAAGAACTTTTTTCTATCGTTGTTTTTTTATCATTGAAAGTGGATGTCAAAATATAAATGAAAACCCAGTATTTGGTAAAAAATTCTTCGCCTTTTCAAGTAATAAATAGGATTATAATGATATATTTAGAGCAGCTTAACATATTTTTTACACTTTTTGACGAATAATCCAATATTATCTACCCAGTTTATTCATCATTGTTACCACCACCAATTTTAAAATAATTTGTTTTGAGTGTATGTTTTTTAAGTATTTGGTTTTTTAGTTTAACAAAATGATTTGACCGTATATTTTTGTTCCGATATTATATTTTCAATAAAATCAAAGCAAGTAAATTTGCATGTCACACGATCCCAAATAATTTAAGCTAATCCAAAAAATTATTTTTTTGTATATGCCAATATGATGGAATTACGATTTGTTAATTTAAAGAAAAAATATTAGAACTTTAGGTAGTTTTCTATGCAGTTTAATAATTTCACCAAAAACACGTATGTAAAATAGGGCCCAAGTTCCTATCAAAAAATCTTGGCCTTTTAAGTACTTTACGAGGCCAAAATCTAAATTTAGACCAGTTTCTGTCCACAATTTAAGGTTTCGCCCATTAGCGCGACGCGGTGCGACGCGATTAAATGCATCAGGGATACTTTACATGTAATTAAACTGAAGCCCGCCATTTAGGCAATGTGACGCGGCGCGACAGCTTGAGACAAGTCGGGAGAGCAAGCAAGCGACAATATCGCGTGGCATTGGAGTCTCATCGGCCTTTTTCGGGTATCATCGTGAAGAATCTCACATGTTGCTCTGTTCTCTTATCACTGCATTTGCTCATCTGTTGTTATTTTGGTGATATTTGTATTCTATCATTATTATAATTTTTTAAAAATTAATCTAAATAAAAAAGTTGTTTAGTGGATACTGATTTCAAGGTATGTGAAAGCAACTTTTTTCTTGGTGTTCTATAGACGTCTGTATTAAACTGAGAAGTTCAAAATACTTTTCTTCCGACATGCGAAAGTATTTGACAAATTTTCTTGTATCTTTTCTTAAATCTGGAAATATGTGATGGAATTCTCCACACGCATTTATCTTTCCATTAATTTTATGGACCCAAACTCTCCTTTTCTTTTTCTTTTCTTTCTTCTCCATAGCAGCACTTATTCCAAATACCCATAACAACTCGCAACCGACAACCACATTTTGGAAGATCGGGTCTCCCCTTTTTTGGGGAAATTGAATTATATAATAATAAAATACATAGTGGGCGAGAACCTTTAATCTTACTTTTTTGACTTGGCAAGTTTTTTTACTGCATTATTATTTTTTTTTCAAGTTTTTTTCATGTCAAAAATAAGTGGAATAAAATTGTGGACAGATCTTGGTCTTAATTTTAATGTCAGTAGTTTAAGAGGACTAAATTTTATTATAGGAACTTGCCACCTATTTTTTGCAGAAGTGTTTTGAGTCGAATCTTTTCTCTTTTTACTAATAAGGATAGGTTCCCAGGTGTCCGCCTCCGATTTTAATACCGCTAAAATATGTCGAAATCTAAGAGAGGCGTATTTTTTTATCGACGGAAACACATTTTTAAAGGGTAAAATCAACCCCCAAAGTTCACCCCCGTTGAAGGGTCAATTGTAGGTTTTACATACTTGTAGTCTATATTTTTGCATTATTTCTCATGTAGATTATGACCCACTTGACCGTTTGCAAAAATATCAATTACAAGTATGTGAAACCTACAATTGACCTTCTAAGAGGATGAACTTTGGGGGTTGATTTCCTCCCAAAAAATGTTTTTTGGCCAATAAAAAAAATAAGTGTAATAATATAATGGGGAAGGATCCTATGCTTTTTTCTTAGTATCCCTTGCTCTGTAGGTGGAATCTTACCTTTAAACTGAATATGAAGTACAATAATTGCTCATTTTAATATTTCTCAAATCACGCCTGGTTTGTGGTCTGCTAGGTAAAATGTGGCAATTTTCGTTATTTAGTAGATAAAAGACAAATTATAAGATAATTTAAAACCTTGAAAACTCAGGTTTAATCAGATTGCAAAGTTGAAAACTACCCCCTAAATAGTTTATAAGGTTCAACTCTTTACTCCCTCGGAAAGTGTCGCATAATTTTGTGAGTCAGTGAGTCAGTCAGTCTGTGGTAAAATTCCGATTTTTTAAATAAAATATCTCAGAAACCACCCTCATAACTTACTAAATTTTTACAGGTAATTTTAATACTTACATGAATTCACATACCAAATCTTATACCTTTATGTAAAACGTTAACCAAGCCATGATAGGGAAAAATATCTACTTAACGTCCGTTAGACCGAAACTAGGCTTGGCGCACTACGATGCACCTAGGTACTTAATTGATATGGATATTGACGGTATAGTTACCCTATTTTATTTAATATGTTTCATATTTAATTAACAATTTAACATTTGAGTAATTTGTCTTAAAGCATTTGCTCAAAACGGTTAAATAAAAGACGCGTATAGATTTTCTGTTCCTGTGCTGAATGAAATAATAGATTTTTTTAACAAACGGAGAAAAAAAAGTAATATTGAAACCACTTTGCGATATGTATACTGAGAACAATAAAAAAACAACGTTGGGTACAATGTAGACTTTTACAAACAACGTGCTCATCGAGCTTTAAGGAATTTTTGTCTTTTGTATTGACTAACTTTTAAAACAGCGGAATTTTTATTTAAACATCATTTTAAATTTAACTAGATTAATTATTTGATAATTTTTAGGCCTGGCTGTTGAAGACTGTGCGATGGCCCGAATGATTTATGATCTACATCTGCAGAAACAAAATAAATAAAATAAAAAATCTGTTACCTAAATAAAGCTTATATATAAAAATTGTATGAGGTTTTATTGCTATATTAAATTTATTTGCTTCCAAGGGCCCGTCTACGACTTAAAGCCTACGACCAAGAAAGTTTGAAGGTTTATGGAAGGCCAATGCTGTAGAACAAAATTGGCCATGCTTGCAGGGCAGCGGGAATAGGGAAACAAGCCTCGCGAAACTTGAGCAATGAACAGTAGGTCAGGTCCGGACTTCCATAATTCTTTATTACCATATATAACGATTACATCATTAAATGTCAAATTTAAACTAACTTACTTTCACTGTTTTTTTTTTTGCAAACTTGTTGGTTATTAAACAAAACTATTATTGAATATTTAAAATTATTGATTGTAAAATATTGGTTTTTCATATCATTTAAAAAAAGAATTGATGACCCAGTTTCGACTTTTAATTAAATGGTCGATATTTTTAAAGTTCTGTATTTTTATAAAAAATGTTAATAAAACAAATGAAAACAAAATTTTTTTTTTTTTGATAAATTTTAAACATTGCATGATAGTTTCGTGTACTTATCAACAATTTTGTAATAAAAGAAGCGCAAGATAGTGTAAAGAAGATTATTTTAATTATCATATTTAAGGATCAATATCTAAAAAATAAAACATTGTCGAAAAAAACTTACTTTAGTTTTAAAATCAGCGCCTTCGTATGCAAAAAATCATCGAAATCGACGAGGGTTAAGAAAAGTAAAATCTTACCATAATTAAGACTGGTTGTTTTGTGTTTTAGGCTCATACAATTTTTAAAAAAATTCATAATTTGTATAAAAGGAAAAAAAAATAGTTATTTATCAGGTGCATAAATAAATTTAAGGAGAAGTATACAATTTTTTAAAAATTTTTTTTTTTAATCTTGGGACAGTTTACCAAGACCGAGGTTTCAATACTTAAGTATCGTGGGGGTGTCTTAAGTGTGGTAAGAGTTTATTACAGTTACAGAGTTATTTACATAAAACTTAAATTTTTGGAAATTTAGAGAAAAGAATACTTCTGCAAGTAGCAGATTTCAGTCTGGACACTTTGGGGTGAGTAAAAAAAAAAGGGGGGTTCGACCCCCCAAAGTTATTAAAAGGATGCATAAAAGGGACCCGATTGCTTTGTTGGGAAACTTCTAATTTTAGATAATTCGAATTGCTAAAAATTATTTTATTTTCACGATTACTATTCAATAAACATGCTAAATGCTGTCTATTTATTAACAATTTTTTCTTAGCGTGTTTAAAATAATCTTTTATCTTCTTTAACCTTTCTTTTAGGAAAGTCGTGAACCTATGACTTATATTCCTAATACAAAATAATAACTATAATTTCCGAGAACTAACTACTTTGTAAACACGTACACAATATCTTGAAAACAGTCATTTAAGACGTGGGGAACCACAATAAAATTATATTGCAGTGAAGTAAATTTTCCAAAATATTAAGCCATACGACGTCAGTGATATAAACTTAATCGATATTATTATTTATGTTACTTTTAAGTTATTTTAAAAAATAATTATCTATTTTAATGCCTACTTTTTAATTTCCAGATCACCTATAATAGGAAATATATTTTTAATCACCATTATTAATTTTTGTTCCTAAAAGAAATTCATTTATTATTATATCAAATTCCAAAATTAATTTTTTATGCCAAGTTAATTTATTTCTAATTACATTGAATAAGCACAGTTTGTATTTTAAATTAATAATCACAGTAAATTATACTCAAGGAATGGCTTTCGTGCTCAAAGTAAAAGTCTTTTCAGAATAGTAGATCTGTGACTAAATATTAGTATAGTGGATACCTAGAAAAGAAAATATGTCATTTCAACCCACGGGGAAAAGGGGCAAATACGGGGGGAAATGAATATTTTTTCCCCTGGTTCGAAATTTTTTTTACCACACCTGCGGGAAAGTAATTTAAAAAAATACAAAAAATATAAAAACCATACATTACATAAGAAAAAAATTAAATATCTGTATTAGAGTTTTCCTCATATCTATATAACAACTTAAGTTTAAAAAAGCTCAGAAACATGCTGTTTAAAGCGCAAATTTGCGTCAATACTAAGTCCAATTTTTAGCAACGGCTAGGGCCGTCAAATTCCATCAAGAATGATATTAAAATTGTTTTTAAAAAATAGTTCTTTTTTTCCAAATATAGCATTTTATTTTTTGCACCATTTAATATAAATTTCGTGTGCCGATAAAACTGTGATCAGTATTTATATTTTCTGATATTTGATTTATATTATCTTGATTAAATGAAACGTATAACTGCGTAACATCGGCATACCGGTGTAAAAAAACATACTGTAAATGGCTCGTAAAGTCGGCCTTTTAAATAAAAAAAAAAGAAAGGTCCCAATATACTACCTTGTGAATCCTTATGGTAAATAAAATTTGACTTTTCTTTGGACAATAAAAAAATAACTGATTTCTTCCCTTAATAATTCCCAATAACCCAAAGAAATTCTGAAAACCATAAAACTTTTTTTTTTTTAAAAAAATCTTGTAGAAGTAAAAGCTTTCTATAGTCAAGTAATATTAGACAGGCTTTTTTTATCAGATCAAGGGCTCTCAGGATGTCATCGTACATGAAAAGAGCCGGTTTTTCCGTGAAAATTACAAAATTTCAGTTGGGTAAATCAATTTTACAGGGTTTTTATGTTGATTAATTTGCTCATACATATTTTTTTTTAAATCCCTAAATAAACCTCTATAAGGTAGGTATTTAAAGTATGGGTTCACCCTTTCCCCGGATGTCCGTCTTGTGGCCCCCTTTTTTTTTTTACCATTAATTTTTTTCAAAAAATAGGCAACTTGCATCTTACTTTTTTTTTATTTTATGGAAACAATACAAAATCGGGAGCAATCTCTTAAAAAATGTGCTCCCCACCACCCATCTTAACCCCCTCTTTTGAATCTCTTACGACACAGGGATTTTCCCGGGGAGTTAAAACTGCACGTGTGCAACCTGTCCCCAAAAAAGAAACCAAAAGTCTCCCTTCCAATTTTAGACCTATATCCTTTTTCAGTTGTTTGCAAAGTAATGGAAAAATTAAATTCCCAAATCTTAAAGTATCTGGAAAAAAATAAGATCTTACATGATAACAATATGGGTTCCGTAAAGTAGATCCACAGTGATCTTCTTTCCTTTGTCTCCCCAACTGGAACAAGTCCCTTGGTTTCTTTGGGGAAACCCAATCGTTGCTCTTGACATATCCCAAAACTTTTATCAGGTCTGGTGATGGGCTTCTTAAAAATTCCTTCACGGTCTTCCACCTAAGCTTTTCTCTTGGCTTTCCCGTTTCCTTTCTAATCGACGTATATCAGTTAGTGTAGATGGTCATTCCTCCCGCTTCTACCAAATTAAAGCTGGGGGACCCCAGGCTCAGTGCTGGCACCCACGCTGTTTCTTCACAATTAACGATCTTCTCCCCACAATCAATCCCATTCATAGTTTTGCTGACGATAGTACCCTCCACTCTAGTATTAATTTCTTAAGCCACCTGTAATCCTGATTTCGAAAACAAGCGCAGGTCAATGAGATATCTCTTTCACAAGACCTCAAACATTTGGTTTGGGGCCCAAAAAACTTGTTAGTTTAATGCCTCGGAAACACAGTCATGTCGCTGTCCGAAAAAATCTGCAAATGCCTCCCTACATATGAGGGCCAAGTTCTGCAGAACAAAAGTCGTTTAATCTTGTCGGCGTTACTTTTGAGAATAACCTCAACTGGCACAAACACATTTTATCCATAGCTTCGGCAGCTTCAAAAAAAATTGGGTTTTCTTCCGAGCCAAAAATTTTCTCTTCTTCCAATCTGTACACTCTGTATGTATCCCAAATAGACCCCCTTTAGAATATTGTTCTCTGTCTGGGGAAAGGCGTCCCCTACAAACTTAGCATTCTGGACTCCATTCAAAGAAGAGCCGTTCGTCTTATTAATGATCCAAGCTCACAGAAAGGCTTTTCTTCTTGCCCCCCGTCGAGCTGAAGGGGATCTGTCGCTCTTCTATAGGGATTTTCCCGGGTTCTGCTCAGAGGAGTTGGCCAGCATAATTCCTTCTCTGGCAGCTCCCAACAGAGCAAACGTAGGCAACTTTTAGCATCC
>JAHBCN010026196.1:0-10758 GCA_019359885.1 Listronotus oregonensis | reverse complement strand
GGGCTTTTTTTTAACGGGCAGCCCCTGCACTACTAAAAAATAGTTTTTTTATTTTTAAAGGAGGGGAACGTATTGCCGAATCTGAAAAAATTAAAAGGTACCCCAAATTAAAAAATCTATTTTTAAGCTTCAGTTTGGGGAATTTTATTGGGGGTTTTATTAAAATAGGGGGTTCCGAAAAGTCGGGGGAAAAAATATCTCGAGAACGAAAGGGGTTTCCCAAAAAGATTGCAACTGAACTTTTTTTTAAACCAATCGTCTATTTAATTCTGATGTCAAAAACCACCCCCCCCTCCTCTTAAGGGGGTGAACGTGGGGTGGTTTTATAATTTTAAATAAAAACCCCCCTTTTTTTTGCATTTTCGGATTTCAAAAAAAAATTCCCCTTTTTTTTTGGCCCCCAATTTTTTTAACCCCCCACCCACCCCCAAAGGGGAAAAAAAAACAAAAAAAAAAGGGGTTAAAAAAAATTTTTAAAACTGAACAGTTTAAATTTTAATTAAATCCCAATAAAAATAAACATGAAAAAAAACATTTTCCCCCCAATTAAAATTTCCCCCAACCCCCCCCCCCTCCCAGGGGATAAAAAAAATTTTTTTCAAAAAATGAAACTGAACATTCTAAATTCTTAATTAAATCCATAATTAAAATAAACATGTCAAAAAATATTTATTGATAAAAAATTTTTCCCTTTAAAACCCCTTCCCCCTTTTTTCATGGGGGATAAAAAAAAATTAAAAAAAATAATATTGAAAAAAAAAAATGTTTTTTTTTTCGGATTTAATTAAGAATTTAGAAGGTTCAGTTTCAATTTTGTTTTATCAAATTTTTTCCCCCCTGTAAGGGGGTTGGGGGGGGGGAAAATTGGGGGCCAGAAAAGAATTTTTTGAGGAATCCTGCAAAAAAGGGGGGGTTCTTTTAAAAAAATTATAAAACCCCCCCTTACGTTCACCCCAAAAAGGGGGGGGGGTGGTTTTTGACATAAGAATTAGATACCTTGTTAAAAACCCCAAAGTTTAGTTGCAATTTGGGGGAAATCCAACCTTTCGTTCTCGAGATTTTAAAAAACCCCCCAGTTTTTTGGGCACCCTGTATTTTTTTCCCCAAGCGTCCAAATAATAACTTGGCACAGCAGGAATTTTTTTATTTACACTAAAAATTTTCTCCAATAAATCATATAATAGTAGAAATACCAATATTATAATATTCAAATCTTAAAACCCTTTAAATAGAAATACCTGTTGAAATATTCAAATTCTCAAAAATTTAACAACCCCTTCAATATTTTATAATTAAAAATTTTTTTTTAAAAATTCCCCACCAAAATTTTTTGGCATTATAATTTGAAAAAGTGATTATTATAACCGAAAAACCCCCGTCTAAAAATTTTTTGAATTTTGAATCTGAATAAATAAATCAAATTTTTCCCTTTTGGGTTCACTTGGGGAACGAAAAAAAAATTTTTTCTTTGGGAATTTTATGTACAGCATCTACATATGCACCTTTAACCCCCTCATTTTTTAAAAAACAAAAAAAAAAAATATATTAAAACTGACTTTTACGCCCGCACTTTCCTTTTCTTCACAGTAACTAGTAAACTAAACAGTTCAACGCACGCGAGAAAACGGTTTTTCCTTAAATGATCCGCCGTTGGCGGACCCCCTTTTAATGGGGTTTTTCCTTTTCCCCCACGCTATTTTGTATCTGGTCTTTTTTCCCGGGGGTCAACTTAAAAAATCGGGGTTGGGTAAAAAGTAATGGTTTAAAAAGGGTTTCAATTTTTTTATTAATTTTTTTTTTGTTTGGGTGTTATTTCGTGTTTTAAATTAATTAGTGAGATTAGAGATTACTTTACAGTGTTCTTATTTTTTTTTTGTGAACTATTTGACATTTTTTTTTTATCATAATTTATTTTTTTTTTGGACTTATTTTTATTTTTATTGGTTTATATAAAAAACCACTAGAATAGATATTGTTTAGTGTATAAATCACAATGATTACTGTATTTCCAGTTTAAAAAAATTCCCCGAAACCCATTCCCCAGAGCTGTGATGAGTCGGAGGTAAGAAAATATAACCTAAAAAATTTTTTTTAAAAAAAGGGTCTATCAGAAAAGTGATCTTAAAAAAGGTAAAATAACTCTTTTAAAAAGAGTATAAAAATCTAAACATAATCCTTAGATGGGGCCAAATATTTTAAGATTTAAATATATTTATGAATTTTTTTTTGGGCCCCATAGTGGCAGTTGCTGACAATAAAGAAGCAAAATATGAAATTTATAAGTAACTTACGCTTGATGGAAAAACCAAATGTGCAACGCATGAGAAGGAAATTTTCAAAAGGTTTTATGGAAAATGAAAGATTTAGGAAAAAAAAAAAATCTTTAGGTTTTCCCCTTTTGGAAACCTGGATCTTCTCTGGAACAGCTTTTCCGCAGGGTCTTGGCAGGATGACGGATGTATATTTCAGTGAAAAGGTAAATCATTCTATAGATGCATCCCTTAATTGTCCACTTTTTTCCCCTTTTTTTACCGCACCTTTATCTAAAATTTTCAAGACTAAAAAAACCCTTCCCCTTAATTTACATCAACTTCCCCCTAGACACTCGTAGTATGTGAACACTTAGACTTTAAGCAAAAGGGGGTATCCTAAAAAAAAAACACATATATGACAGATTCGGTAGATCCTCATTTGGGGGTTTTTTTTAATACATAGGACATATGATTAAACCTGTAGCTCTTAGACAACATTAAACTACAGAACACACTTGCTGCATTCTTAAAAAAATTAAAGTATTTTAATTAAAAAAACTAACGTAATACATTTTTCCCCTTAGACCCCATTTTCTTTGCTGGTTAAAAAAAAGAATTTGTTGATGGTGCCAGAAAAATTTTTTAAATCGAAAAAAACAGGAATTCCATGGCGAGATGAAAGCTGAAAATTTTGAGAAGTGGGTTAGAGATGATCTACTACCTAATTTGAAAAGGCCTTTTTTTAAAAAATTTATTGCCCTCCAAAATTATATTGGGGTTTTTCTCCTTTAAAAGTGGGGGAAAAAAAAAAAAAATGGGGGAAAAAACCAAAATATTCCTTTGCAAAATCGGCGACAAAATAGATTTTGTGGGGGCTTTTTGCCCACCAAAGTCTCCCAAATCTTATGTCGTCGATGCTTTAAAATTCAGGAGGGTGGTCATCGTGCTGCGCTTGCATCCATATCATTGTGAATTCAATGCTATTGAAATGGTATATATTTAAAAATAATAAGACATTCCCTATTTTGGGGGACCCACATTATTAATTTAAAATAAGATAAATGGAAAAAAAAATCATTTACAAGTTATCTTTTTTTTTCTTTTTAGCTTTTTTTTATTAAACTACCTTACTGCTTTTAAAAAAAAAATAAATATTAAATGACTATTTCATTTAAACACATTATATCAATGGCTACAGCATAAAAATTTCAGTCCAGCGTTTTAAAAGCCAAACCCCCCACTTTGTCTGCCCCTCTTTTTTTTAAAAGTGTCCAGACTAGTATCTGCTGGCAGTTTTATACATTTTTTTTCGACATTACATACGTTTTTTTTCCATAAAAACCCCCCTTTTGGACCTCCCCCAAAAACCCTTAAAACACCCCTTCCAAGTTTTTGATAAATTTATTTTATAAAAAAAAAAGCATTTTATTGTGTTAATGATACTCTGAATAAATAAATGATTATTATTGTTTTGTTTTTTTTTTTTATAATTTAAATGGAAAAAGCTAATGAATTATATCAGATGAAATAAATCAAATTTTTATTAGGCATCTTTAAAAAATTTAAATTTGCATAACAAAAAGGGTATCAAACAACCCTTTTTTGTGAGATATTTTATCCGGATACTTCAATTTTTGTGAGTTTGCCTGCAAATATAACAAAAAAAAACAGGTCTGTTTGATTTCAGAAAGAGTGTACACTATTTTACATTTTTTGTACCCAAGCGCTCTAATTTATATTCAAGGACTAAGTGTATAAAATAATGTTAACTACTTTTAAATAACAAACAATAACTTTAATCTTTTCCCAGATAGGCGAAAATGGTAATTTTTTTAAAAAATATTATTTAAAATCAAAAATTTCCATTTTTTAATGAACAGAAGGAAAAAAATACGATGTATTTAATTTTTTGTAATCTAACAACAATTTTTTTAAAAAAATTAAAATTTTAAAACTGCCTTCCCTCAATTTGATCCTGACTTAAATTTTATATCAGCCCCCAATTAAAACTGAAAAACAAAAAATTTCTAAAAATGTAGGATATTCCATTCCCCAACCCCAAAAAAGTTAGCTTGGGGAAACTATAAAGCAGTTATTTTTTTTTTAATTTTCTATGGGAAAAAAAAAAAGCCGGGGAACTTTAAAAAAAAAAAAATACATATCTTTTAAAAAATAAAAAATTGAGTATTATTATTTAATTAGCTATCGCGAAAAAAATTTTTTTATTTGTATGACAAGAAAACCTTATTGTTAAATACCCCCTTTAAAAGTAAAGGGGGTTTGGTCTGGTAAAAATTCCGACATTAAAGTATGAGCGGAAGTGGATGTTTTTTCTGTTTTTTCAACTGATAACTGTCAATATAAAATGTTCGAATGTGTTTTTTATTTTTAAAAAAAACCCCAAACACGGGGAAATTCCCGGTGTTGGTTTTGTTATGAAAATTTTTTTTATGACCTCATTTTCAAAAAACAAAAACCCAACTTTTTGAGGATAACCTGTATTAGGGGGGTGTTTGGGGAAATTGGCCCTAGCGAACATTTAAACAAGCTTATTATTTGAAAAAAAGTAAAATATGAAAAAAAATTTCCCCAATTTTATATTTGACTTGGCAAGTTTTTTACTGATCTTTCTGTATCAAAGATTTTAAATACAGACAGGTTTTTTTCATTATTACAGACAGATGTTTGTGTATATGTTTGTATGTATGTATGTTTTTTTCCCAAAACTAATAAGGATTGTGACCATTTTTTTATTGGCATGTATTAAAAAAACAGTAAATTTTTTTAAAATCGTTCCTAGTTTTCGATATAATAATACGTGGTGAACGGGTTCTTATTATTGGGCTACGGGTATGGTATAAAAAAAAAAACATCTAAAAACCTTGGTTTTAAAAACAACTTTTTTTAAATATTTATAATAAACCCAATGTACTTATAAAAATTTCCATTTTTAGTAAAAAAAAAAAATTTAAAAAGAAAAAAATTTTTAAAAAAATATAAAGTTAAAAAAAATTCACTCAAAATTATGAAAAATTTTTTTTATATCCGGTTGTTTTCCCATAACTTTTTATTTTTTAAGATGGAAAAATGAAATTTGGCGTGTCGATATATGACGAAAAATCATTGAATGACGTGTTCAATTGTTTCTGACGATTTCCGGTTTCACGGAAAATTTTGGCCTCAATTTTTTAAATTTTAAATAAAAACCCCCCTTTTTTTTAACCCCCTTTTTCGACAGAAGATTACTTCCAAGAACAATGACCCCCCAATATGTCAACTTTTGATTTTTTAAAAATATTAATTTTTTTTAAAATTTAATCTAGGCCCCATTTTTTTTCTTTAAAAATTTTTTGGTCCGGAAAAGGCGGGAAAAAAATTTTTTTTAATTTTTTTTTAAGTTTTTCAGGGGTAAAAAAAAATTTTATTTCCCCCCAACCCTTTTTTTAAATGAAAATGGTGGCTCGTTGGCTTTTAAAAAAAAAAAAAAAAAAAAAAATTTTTTTTCTGAATAATTTGATACACTACTTTTTTTAAAAAAACCAACGAGCCACCATCGTTCCTTTTAAAAAAATTGAGTTATGTTTAGAAATAAAATTTTGAAATCTTTTTCCCTTTTTTTCGGAAAAGACATTAAATACGAAAATAATTTAGTTAATGGGTATCAAATTTTTTAAAAAAGGTTTTAATAACGCAAAGGCGGGTGTGTTATACGTTGCCCAAAAAGCTTTTTCCTTAACCCCCGGGGTTTTGCCTTCAACGTTTATGTCCGACTAAATATTTTTAAAAAGGAGACAAATTTGAATGAATTTAAAGTATTAGTTTAAAAAATTAAGTACTAGCATTTACCAAAAAAAATTGTCGAAACATAATTTTAACCATTTTTGTGGGTTTTTTTTGTAAAAAAGAAGCGATAAAAAAATTTTTAATTAAAACAAAAAAAAAAAGGGGGAAAAAACCCATCTTCCCCAAGATTTTTAGTGAAAGCTCAAAGCTAAGCAGGGCTTGTGCCAAAAAAAAAACTAGGCGGATTTACGAAAAAAGAATTTTTTTATTCCTGGCTGCCCCAAAAAACCCCCGGGGGGGTGTGGAAAACCCTTTTTTACGGCTTATTTACAAGATTTTAAAGTCATATTCCCCAAATTCCCCCTTGGAAAAAGTTTTCAATGTTACGAAAAAATTTAAAATTTTATAAGAAGATAAAATAATAAAAAAATTGATTTCTCTGCAACAGTTCCTAAAGCAATTGGGGGGAAATTATCAAAAAGTCGAAGGTTCTGACTCGGGAAAAATTAAACCCTTTTTTAAAAAGCCCCGGCTGAAAAATATTTGGCAGAAAAGGGAAAAATTTGTATGGGGGTTTTCTAAATTTAAGGGGTGAGCTTGTAAAAAAAATTTTTTGATGTGCGTATAGGGGCATATTTTTTATTGACATTCCATAAAGAAAAAAAGGGCATGCAAAAATTTTTTTGGTTAAAATGAAATGTGCAAAGTTAATTCGGGGCTATGTGTCTATGCGCCCCTAAAAAAAACCAATTGATAGGATTTTTTTCTATCGTGATGAACGACGTACTGTGCAGCCTATAGGTAAAAATATAGTTGGAAATATACGCTTTAAGATTAGATAGAATAGATATTTGGGGTTTACCTGATGCGTTACGTTATTTTTTTTAAAACGCCCCCGGGAATATTTTTTATTTAACTGAGTTTGACAAAAATATTATTATTTGTTAAATAATATACCAGTCACTCAAAATTATGAAATCATATTTTTTTTATACTGGGGTTTCCCCCCTAACTTTTTTTTTTTTTAAAAAAGGAAAAAAAAAATTTTTGGGTCGATATATGACGTAAAAATGCATTGGGGAAGACGTGTTCAATGGTTTCGACGATTTCCGGTTTTCTGGGAAAATTTTTTGGCGTTGGAAATTTTAAAAAAATTTTTGTTAAACAATGTAACATCCCCTTTTTTAACATCAACGTTTTGTATTTTCAAGTTTACAGAAAAAAATTGCCGAAATGCATAGACCTTTTTTAACCCCAAGCCAAACCCCCCGGTGTTTTAATTTTAATTTTTTTTTTACCATTATTATTGAACCCTAATACCTTAGAAACGGGGAAATGTTATGATAGCAATACCTGCTATCAAAACCAGGGCATTATAAGCGGACATTTTATTTTCCCGCTTATAATGTCCTAATGAGCTAATATGGAAAATTTATTGCCCCCTCCCCAAATTTTTTTCTCTCCAAAAAAAGATCAAGTTTATACAAAAAAAAATTTTTTTTTTTAAACAATACTAAAAATTAAACTTTATTTCCAAAAAAAAAAATTTTAATTTTGAAATGTCCCGGAAAAAATAGCTGATCCCACTATAGAATGGTCGGTGTTTTTTTTGATGATAGAGCGGGGGTAGCACTAACGCTATTTTTAAGAAAACAGTCCATTAAAAATTTTCAATAGTCGATACGAAATTAACCTCGGAATTAACTAAAATTTGGCAATCATTTTGGCTACTTTGTTTTTGGATGAAATACTTTCTTCTATTTCCTTCAGCTACTGAAGAGCTTTTCCATTTCCCATGTTGTTTTAGCGTTTCAAACGAAGCACCGCCTAACAAGTAAGTTGACGATGCGACGCAAACGTGGCCGGTTAAGTTCTGCATTATCCAGTTTTAAAAATTTTGATCAATGTTGGGACGCTTCCTATGGTATTTTTTCAATGGTTTACTTAATCGACCCTTTTATAGGTGAAAGAATTTTTGGCTCCTTTTTCCAGGGGGTCTTAATTTTGTACTTTATTAAATTTAAAGCGCCTAAATCTTCTTCAATGATAGAAAAATTTTTTTGAAGTTGAAGTTTTAGTTTCTGGTACCTTATAACCAAGACGTTCCTTTCTTAAATCCACAATGGTCATTTAAACTCATCTCTTTAAAACCCCCCAAAAAACACCCATTACCAATATGACTTTGTGACCAAGTAGATATCATCAGGAGCCTTCTTAATAAATTTTAATATTTGTTCCCCTTTCCCAAAAATTTTTGACTTTTGGGACGTATCCTTTCGACTTAATTTTAAAAAAAATTTTGAGACGATGGTATTGCGAAATGTCTATATTTTCAAAAAATCAACAAAATTAGGGTGGAATACTTGGTCCAGAGAGAGTTGGACTGTATTTTTCCGACTACAAATAATAAAGTTTTTTAAAAAATATTTTTAAAATAAAATCAATAACTTACCGTTTCCGGAAATATGCCATTAAAACGTTTTTATTTGAAGAATTGCGTTCGCATCTTCCAAACCCAAAATATACCCCCATCATACTGTTGCCTTGTTTAACTGGCAAAAAATTTTCGGTCGCTTTTATGGCCTTTTTTTCTTTTTTTGTGGATTTCTTCCTTTTTTAAAAAAACTTTAAAAAAAAAATCCAATGACTAACTGACAAAAAAAAAATCAAACTTAACACCAGCATTATCTCTTACGTATACAGGTACAGGTGCAACTTATTTTTTTATTGCGAATAAATAATGTAATTAGTCATGAAAAACTCTTTTGGGTAAAACATAAAACATTGTATGCACCACGGGTTTACTGGACTATAATGCCCATCAGGTCGCCCCTTTAAAGGGCATTATGCCCCCTAACCCCTTTCATAAATGGTTTTTGCAACAACTATATCCCTATTTTTATGTTTTTTTTGTGTTGTTTTAAACAAAAAATTTGGGGGATCAAATTTTTTAAAAAAAATGTTTTTCAAATATCCCGACCACCTCGTTCATTTGAAAAAAAAATTTAGTAATGTTTAAAAAAAAAAAATCTTTTACCTTTCTGGAAAACACCGTTTTAAAGATAATTAAAACTATTTTTTTTTTATTCCGATTCCTTAGTCAGTATTGAAATCATGTTTATAAAGAGCTCCTCCTCCGTACGAACTTACAAAACTAACAGAAAGGGACTTTTTTTCCCGGGGCCCCTTTTAGAACAATATTTTTTAATTTCCTTTTTTTCATACCAAAAAAAGTGTTTAATTTATTAAAGCCACACAAATACCTTCCCAAAAAATAAGCGAAATTTTTAGAAGACGCAATTATGTAAACGACCGTTTATTTTAATAAAGTAGCCGCCATTAAAATGAAAATTTTACTATCTCAGCTTCCCATAATTAATGTTTGCGATTTCCTCATATTAAATATGTACTCGCTGAAATGTCCTCATTAAAATATAGAAAATGTCGTTCTAGTCGTAGACAACTGCATGTCAATGATGTTACTAAATTATAGCATACATTTTAATAATGTTTACTAAAGTAGGTTTTTCTGCTCTTAGGACGTATTCCTTTATTCACGTTTCCCATCACCACCACTTATCTTTTTCTTTATCTTTGGACTCCACGAAGGCTGATCCAATTAACGTATTTTTAATGGGTAAAAGGGCAGTTTTTCACGGGCCTTAATATTTGGAGATTGGGGGGAAAAGGAAAATTTTTCGGGTAGCAGGTTCCATAGTCTGGAAACCTGGGGAATAAGGAACAAAAAAGGGGAATTGGGGTTTTTTTTTTGAACTGTAAAAGGATGCAAAAAAGTTGCACTACGTGTTGCTCTGAGGGGGCTCCCGGGGGGGAAATTTCTAGCCAGCTCCTCTGAGCAAATACCGTGAAAATACCTATAAACACGACAGATCCCACAGCTCGACGGTGGGGGAAGGGGAACTTTTTCTAACCGTGGGATCATTAAAAACAACAGCTGTCTTTTAAAGATTCCGAATGCATGTTTAGGGGACGCCATTCCCCAGCTGAACAAATATTTAAAAGGGTCTGATTTGGATCATACAAGTATACAGATTGAAGATTTTTATTCCCAAAAAATTTGGGCCCCTCATATGTAACGGATGGCATTCGCGACGCGAACATAACTGTGTTTTGGGGCATTAAAAAAACAAGATTTTTACCCCCAACCCCAAGATAAGTTTGAGGGGTTTTTAGAGAGAATCCGCATTGCCCCGGGAAAAAGGAGGGGGAAGAAGTTAGGGGTATAGAAAAAAAACAGGGGTAAAAAAAGGTTTAAAAAAAAAGAAAAATGGGGCAGGGGGCACCCCGCATTAATTTGGTAAGTGAAAAATGACCATCCACAAAAAATATACGTCGATCGAAAAGAAAGGGGAGCCAAAAAAAAACTTTTTTGGAAGACCGTAAGAAGGAAGTTTATTAAGAAGCCCATCATGTCAGACCTGATCGAAAGCTTTGGTATGTCAATAGTAACGATTTGGGGGTTTTCCAAGAAACTTAAGGGACTTGTTCCAGTTTGTGAGAAAAGGGGAAAAAATCGCTGTAGATCTTTTGTGACGGAATCCATACTCTCTGTCATGTAGATCTTTTTTATCCATTCTTAAGATTTGGAAATTAAAAATCTTTTTTACTTTGCAAAAACAAAAAAAAAAAGATATAGGTCAATAGTTAAAAAGAGCATTGTTTTGGGGCACGAGATTGAAAAGGAATTAGGATGTGTAACTCA
>JAHBCN010026195.1:0-10772 GCA_019359885.1 Listronotus oregonensis | reverse complement strand
GCTGGTGTAATAATAATTTATTTCACTATCGGGAAAAATTTTATGCCCAATTCATGAAATGGATAAAAAATTTTTTTTCACTCAAAGAAGCGAGACTATATTACACCATCTCCCCCAAAAAATCATCCAGTTCCTGTACTATATTTTTGGGTTTTTTGTCCACTTAGTGAAACAATCAGTCGTCGGTGTTTTGAATAGAACTTTATTTAAACTACTAAAGCAAAAATGTTTAATATCAAAGATAATTTTTATACGCTTCTTCATCAACATTCCCACGGAAAAACAAACCAAACAAATATACGTACAGGTACTGGATTTTTTTTGTGCCCAATGTTTTGTGTACCGTCTCGTTTCACCAAGTGGAAAAAGGTACCCCCATTTCATGAACTGGAAAAAATTTTTCCCCCAGATGGTGAAATAAAATATTTACACTATCTTTTCCCCTTCAGGAACTGGACATTCACTTCATGAAATGGACAATTACGCCATTAGTGCAACATATGGACAATGTTAATTATGTATGGATCTCTCTACTATCCATATAATCATGCACAATTTGATTGTTAGTATCTCGTTTCACAGACGAAAAAAAAAAACGTTTTTTTTTCAATTAAATAAAAGACCCTATATTAACCCTTATTTCAATTTAATTTAATTCTTAAGAAAAGTCGCGTTTCTGGCGGGGCGTAGCGTCCGGCGGGGCCCCGTATAAAAATTTTTTGGGGGGGCCCTTATGAGGGAAAAAGATTTCTCACAAAAAAAAAAAATGTTTGCATAAAATTAAAAGAAATATTTATTCGTCATATTTATCTTTTTCCCTTTTTCCAACTTTTTAAAAAAAATTTTTAAAATTAAATATAGACTCTCCTTGTTTTTTTTTTTTGGCCAACTGATTTATTAAATCATTTATAGCTGATGAAGACTTTATTTTTTTAAAATTTCTGCCTCTATGGACAATAGTGACAGGTCTGACAGGAGTTTCTCTGGTTGTAATATTTCGAACATACTATAGGTCGAAAGGGGTTGAAATCTTCGTTTAGTTTGAAAAAATTTAAAATA
This sequence comes from Listronotus oregonensis, assembly GCA_019359885.1. NCBI lineage: Eukaryota > Metazoa > Arthropoda > Insecta > Coleoptera > Curculionidae > Listronotus > Listronotus oregonensis. Next base: position 9,713 of record JAHBCN010026195.1, on the reverse strand, counting down.
TCTAAACAGCAATAGTATACATTGATTTTAAAAAAGGGTTGCGGGTCTGAAATTCTCTCATCTTGTGATAACTCATAAAAAAAAGCTTCGTTATCTTTCACCTTTTGTTTTTAAAAACAATTGTTACTCCCCAATCTTTTGCTAAATCTTTGGACTTATTTGGCATATTGAATGAATTTAGATGTCTTAATTTACACAGTCTATTCAAAAGATTACTTAATAAAATACTAGTTTTCTGTAAGTTATTGTTTTCATGCGGTAGAGCTTTAAAAACAGGATTAATGATTTTAAATAGTGAAGAAAAAAATTTTACAAGCACTAAGAAATAATAAATCTCTATTTTCACATTCTTCACGTTCATCATTTTTATTCGAAATTAAATTTAGTTGGTGCGAAGTTTTCATGATTAATAATATTTTCTTTACCGCTAATAAAGCGTCGTTCCTTGAAGACCATCTGGTTGGACTGTAGGACATACTTTTTTAAGGGTAATTAAATATTTTTCAGATGAATCGTCACTTAAAAACCCCGCGTTTTATACTATTTCCAAAAAAAAAAATATTTTTCCTAAATTATCCCAAAAAAGTCGACACTTCACGAACATGTTTCGCAGGAACGCATCGTTTAAAACTAAATTTAATGCGTGCGCAGCACTGACCAATCGGCATTCGGAGCATACTCTTTTATTGGGGGTTTTTAATTCTCTATAAACACCCGGCATAAATTTTTTTCCATCGAAAACCCCGTCCTCTATTTTAGTCAAATCAATTCCATATATTCTTTAATCGTATTTAAAATTTCATTTTTAAAAAAAATTTTGGGGAAATTTTTACTTTTTTTTGCTTACGCACCTTGGGGGCCACCGTGCCCCCGGGGGGCCCCCTATTTGATACGGCAGGGAGGCTAAAACCCCCCCTTTTTAAAAAAAAGGGGCCCTCTGTCTTCTTTAACAACTTTGCACTATATAGTTACCCGTCCACTGTGTCAGGGCTTAGTTGGAAGGCTGGGTTTTGTTTAAAAGAAATATGTGAAACTTTGTTGGCATTAAAGCTACTGATATGATAGTTTAAAAAATTATATAAATATATTAAACGATATGCCCTGGTTTTGGTCAGATGCCAGATGTCAACGGCATATATACATTTGAATTTAATATTTTTTTCCAGTGTTAAAAACAGCCCACCTCATATTTATATTAAAAATTTTAAAAATTTAAAAAAAAATTTTTATTTCTAAATGATTTAATTTTAATTTTTAAACCTTTAAATTGCAGCCGGTATTTTGAATCTTCGTGCCAAATTTTAAAAAGAATCGTTATTATTTATTGTACCGGGTGTCCAAATAACAATGTACGCCGGGGGGTTATTGAAAAGTTCGCGTTGGGAAAACATATTTTTAGAAAAAATGGTCAAAAAATAGCGGGAAATTATTTTCAAATTTCCAAATTTTTCGCTAGGGGGCGTAACTGCAATCTTGAATCTAAAAAAATGCTGTTTCTGTAAATTTTGCTATATTAACCTAACAAAAAAGTACCTGATCTCTAAGTCGAGCATAATTTGAACCTTTTTTGTTTGACAATTTTTGCTATATCTCTAAAAATAAAGTGGTGTAGGGTATTTAAAGGTTTTCGTAAGCAAACACTCTGTATCTTCAAAACGGCTAAGCCGATTTTAACAAGCTTAGGATAGTTGAAAAGAGCTATTCTTGGGCTATAAATTTTATAATATTTGAAGTTTTGTTAGTTTCACATGTCGCCGCTAGAGGGCTTTTTTCAACATTCCGACAGAAATGGTAATTTGCTCAAAAAAATTTAATGCATTGGTATGTTTTTTTTTATAAAAAAGTAGCTAAATGATGTTTAAACAAGCTCGCGAAAACCATATCTTGATATTTTGTTCTTGTAGGTTTTATAGCTTTTGAAATATTGACATATAAAATTTTCTTTGGCCTTCATTTTTAGGTAAGGAACAAGATATCGAGATAAGTTTTCGGGGTTTGATAAGGATATTTAGCTATTTTTTTTATGAAAAAAAAAAAAAAATATTTTAATTTTTTTTAAAAAAATTAAATTTTTTAATAAAAAAACCCTCTAAGAATTAAATAAAAAATTAAATATTATAATTTAAATGAAGAAAGTCTTGTCCACTGCTTGTTAAAATCGGTTTTAGCCGTTTGAAGATAAGGTGTTTTTTAGGAACCTTTTCCCCCACCACTTTTTTTTAGAGATCAGAAAAAATTGTCAAAAAAAAAGGTTCAAAAATGCTCGATTTTAAAGATGGGTTTTTTTAAAAGGGTTAATTGGAAAAATTACGAAACATCCTTTTTTACATTCAAGTTTTAGTTATATCCGTTTAAATTAAAAGGCCACCAGCTCATCGGGTGCTTGTTCTCTCACTTTAAAATTATTCCCGTTCTCGTCGCTCTGCCCCAAAATTTTAAAAACTTTGGTGGAGCTAGGAGGAAAGGCAATCGCGGACTCTTTTGGTATGACGTTCCTGGCCTTTTTTTTTTAAATCGGACTCTACGCCCCTAGCGCCATTTCAGAAATTTTAAAATAATTTCCCGCTATTTCTCTTGACTACTTTTAAAAATATTTTTTTCCCCCAAAGCTGTGCGATAAAGCTGTTAGGTTAACTGGAGAAAGCATCGATTTGGCATAAGCGTGCATCATAAACGCACATTCTAAGGTTTGCCTGCAATAATGAAACCTCTGACTCAAACAATAAAATCCACCAAAACCGGGAAAATGGTTACGAGATACTATTTTGTCGTAAAGCGTGGCTGCCAAGTATCTTTCTGTTTCATTTACTTGATAGTTTTTATGATTAATTTTACTTAATTTATTCTTAAAAATTTCATTAAATTAAGCTCTATATTGTATTTTAAACTGTGAATAATATTTGTAAAATTTATAAATATAAAGTATTACACAAAAAGTAAATGTCAAAATACTTTTTTTTTTTGGGCAGCTACTAAAAAGGGCGCGACAAAAGGGGTACTTCGGCCAACGACTAAAAGTCGTTTACTTCGGCCACCTTCGGCTTCCTGACAGATGAAAATTAATATGGCGTTTTAGTATAAATGTTTCTTGTTTTTTTGGGTTTTTTTTTGACAATTTTTAAATTTTAGTTTTGTGAAGTACTTTTAATAAATTAAAATTTTGGAAGGGCAGTCCAAGTGTGTAAAGTGACGGGTATATTCCTGGATTATTTTCACAAGTAAGTACAAACTATGCTTGTACCATTCTATCGCCAAAAAAACCCCAAAACCCTGTTGGCCGCAGCGGCATTTCGTTTATGAGTATATGCTTTTCTATCTATGATGTCAGCTCTTTTTGTGCGATAAACATTTTCAAAATACAGCCGGGGTCCTTTCTTATTTGGACACCCCTACACACATAACATAATTATGTTTAACTGATGTTATGTTCCCAAACTAAAAACATCAAAATAGTTTTGCCGGAATAATTAGGTCGAACAGGCGACCGACTAAATGATTTTATTGTTTTGTATTTTTACTTATTTTGATTAATTCAGTGATAGTAATAAATTTAAAAGTCATAAATTTTGCTGATTAATATTTACCTTATTATTTACATATCGTGCAAATCCGAGTGTACATTAGATACTACAGTGAGAGTGCAAAGGTTAAAATAAATTCGATTAAAATTCAGAAAGATGCGACCCCTCGACTTTAGTTTTTTTTTAATTCACCTTTTTTACTAATTAATTAGCACATATAGAGTAAGTCACGTAGTAGATAAGGTGCCTTATGTATATTAATAAATCTTTTCATTATACAAAGTAAATACCTATTATTTATAATCTTAATAATATATAATAATTTGCAAGCCTATTTATGTTGAGCCCAGTAAAAAATTGTTTAATTTGCAGTCTTATCCACGGCTTATTTTGGGGTTTTTTATGCCTGTTCAATCGAAATTTTAAGAATTTTTTACTAAATTTTTAGTATAACATTTAAGGAGTTTGTTTCAAATTTTTTTGTTTTAATAACACTAAAGTTAGGGACTTCCATTGTCTTTATTTATTAATTGATACACAAGGTTTCAGTTAGTGATGTATCTCCAACCATTTTCAAGTAATAACTAAAACCAATTTTGAACAGCTACGACTTATATATCATCCGTTGTTCACCGAAACTTGACCGATTTCTATCGATACTAGGTTTGCTAAATACATTGTGGTTGTTTACAATTATTACAGCTTCTTTAATTTTTTTTTCTTCTGGGTTTCTGTATAAATAATTTCTGCTTCCGACCATTGTATGCGGTGTTGTTTTAACCAAGCGTGTACGGCAATCCCTGAGTTTGACGTTTTACCTCGTTCCGTATGTTTTTTGTGTTCTTTAACTTTAACTTCAAGTTGTCTTTTTGTTTCTTCGATGTATACCTCACCACACTCACAAGGAATTTGGTAGATACAGTCATTATTTAAAACATTGTTGTCCGGTCTTTTCTTAGTAAGAATACTTCTTAGAGTGATTTGGGATTTAAATTCCGTTTTAATATTATACTTATTCGCGATTCTGCGGATCTTTTCCGAAGTTTCGTCAATATATGGAATTGTCATAAACATTTGGTCATGTGGAGTCTCGTTCAAGTTAGAGTTTTTTGTTTTATTTTGATGTTTTTCGATTGTTTCCTTTAAAGTCTCTTACTGTATCCGTTCTGCTTGAGATCCCTAGTTATGTTACTTATTTCCTCTTGCAGAGATTCCTTACTGGGAGAGACATAAGGTCACTGCACGGTTATATAGAGTACGAATGACCCTCTGTTTCGTTTAGTTGGACTGATTAGAATTCTAGTGTAAATATTGTCCAGTGTGGGTAGGTTTTCTGAAAGGCAAATTTATCAGTTAGAAAAATTGGAAGAAGAATAAACATATCTTTACTTACTAGATTAGATGTTATCAGGCATGGATCCAAAAAGGCCGAGGACACAGAGCTATTGGTAACGGCATCGTAGGAATTCAACAAAGCGTATTTGTATTATAGTGAACATAGCCCTACTCTCATTTCAAACTAGGAAGATCTTTTATGGATTAGTTGATCCTCACAACTTCTAAGTTTTTCAATATCTTTGGGAGTCAAAAATGTTTCTTTTAGTTATTTTAGCTTTTCTCGTGTTAATTCCATGCAATCACATAGTATATGTTCCGCGGTTTTGCTCTATCCATCGCAAACACTAAACCGTTATTTATTATTATCAGTCTTCTATCTTTTTGAGGTAATACCTCAGAGAGCCGTATCCAGTCAGGAAGTTAATAACTATCCTGAGTTTGTTCATTTGGAGGTCTAACAGCTTCTTAGTGCGATTGTGAGATCAATCTTTTAGCATATCCTTGATCTGGAGCGTTGCTCCAGTGAGTCTCTTTTTGTCTGTTTTCCGGACTTGTGCGCCCTCTTTGGCTAGTTAGCCGGTATTTGTATTGCCTTCCACTCCTTCATGTCCTGGCATCCACATTAGGGTAACTATGTTGTCTGTTGTCTAAAATAAAAATTTATTTTTATCCTACCCCAAACATCAACAAATTTTTCCACAAAAAAAAGTTTAAAAACGGTGGCGGTAAGCATCAATCGAAAATACGAAATCGACGCGAAGGCGGCGTTCGCCGGATTCAAAGCGGCCCGCCGTGTTTCAAGATGATCTTTCTGGCTGGCCAAATTCCAGCAATTTTTCCATAAAGCAAGGTAATTTAATTTTTCGTAGTACTTAATTCAATTATTTATTAGGTAATTTAGTAATTTAATTACTTTATAAGTAATCGAATTGCTTTCTAAATAATTTAATTACTTGGGATTCGTGAAAATCAATTACCAATTTCGATATCTTTATCCTATTAATTGTTAATCCAAATACAAGTACTTTTTTCGGAAAGTAATTGAATTAAATTAATCCAACTACTGAAAAGTAATAAAATACGATTTTTCAATTATTTTAATTCAATTACCGACAGCTCTGTACCTAAGCTTACGTTCTTACCAATATAAATATGTGTTTTATTAAATTATTTTAATTTCCCAGGAAAAAAAATCAAAATTAGAAAGGCAAATACTTGACGAGTATGTCAGCAAAAATCGTAGCTTACGTAAAAATATGAGCCCCCAATGTAAAATTTTCATTTGCGGGCAAACTAATAAAAAAATTATATAGCAGCCGGGAAAGCAATAAACAGAAGCTAATCGTGAAATTTTATTACTTGCCATTAAAATACATATATTTCAATTTAAAACAACTAGCATAGTTTACAAATTGCTAAAACATAAAAATTTACATGATTTTCACAAAAACTTTCACTATAAAATGATGCATACCTTTAAAGTTGTCAATTTTTTGTAAGATCAGTAGGTATTTTGCTTTTAAACACTTATTTTTATGCGTTTGCGTAAAATTTGCAACTTTATGGTACATTTCACAATAATTCGTTGATTTCTCGACCGCAATAAATGACTACCCTCAGTGGTAAACCCAGCCATAAATAAGTTGCCTGAAAAATATCTATTGTGTAGGCATCGCACTTTTTGAAAGGGTACAGGTCCTGATTACCTACTAATAGCAATAGTTTAGGTTAGCTATTTTGGATGCACAATAACACACACGAAAATACCCTGACAAACGATTGATGAACTAAGATGAAAAGACTCTTTGCCTTTAACCTACATAATATACCAAAATGTAGGTACAATAATAAATAAAGGAAATTTTAAGTCCGGACTTGAATGTGGGTACCCAATGTTGTAACAAGCAGTTAAACGAGAAATCAACGAATTGTTGTGGAATGGATTCAGTGGTAGAGTACTTTTGATAGGAAAGTATGGCTTTAACGCGTTGAAACTCCGCTTTTCGTTAGATCAATTAAAAGTTCAAAGAAAACAACTTTGGTCATCTGAATCTTTGATATTTCTTTTGCAAATTTATTTATTTTTATGTTTATGTAAAAACATTGATATTTTTAAAATGTGTCTAATAATGACGTCAATTACTCACTGTGAACGGTTCCATTATCGATTTTTGTCTCTTTCCTTTCTGGCAATTCGTTCCTTTCCCAGCTATCTTAAAATGTTATGTTCCAACCAAAAGCAGTCTCGACAGGACATACGGAATCCAAAAGCCTTCTACCATTCTTCTCTTTACAAAACTTGTTCAGACGTTTTGAAGTTTTAGGGGTGCAAATAATACACAATTACTTCTAAGTATACTGCTACAATTTAACTTAAAGAGTGGACGGACAACACTGCGGGTATCTGCTGCCTAGAATATAATTTTGTCAATGGGGAATAATTGCTCCATGCGATTTAAAGATTTCGTGCAAGTTTTTGATTAAGCATCCCCTCTACTGATTTTATTGATTTCTATTAAAACCTCAAGCAATCGGTTCTTCGAAAGAGGTATTTCAAATCTTTAATTTAAAAAAAAGTCAAACTATTCTAGAGGTAATTGTAATATTTTTACTATAGATCGAAAGTTAATTAGATATATAAAATTTCGTGCCGATTAGAAGCATCGCTGTTAAGCAAAATGAGATTTACCAGTAACGAGCATGCAAAAGAAGAAAACTCATTCCAAATAAAAGGCAAATTACGTTTTCTTTACTTTTAATTGCGCAGATATAAAAATAAGTAGAAAATAAACCCAAAACGGATCTAGATAATATAATTTTTTATGTATTAACCTCCTATAAAAAAACAGATAATTACAACTAAAGTAAGGTTTAGTTGAGGGCAGTTATTGGTTATTAAATATAATTAATCATAAGTTTTATAAACTTTATTTTGATATATCGTGATGTAGGATCTCTCGTAGCAGTATGTAGAATTAAGGCAGGGAGACACACTTATGTGGTAACCATGCACGCCATACCATGCAGGGCCAGTTAGAATAGGCCCAAATATTTTTATACCAAATTTCAAAACAGTTACAAGCGTTTAAAATTCAAACATAAAACGTTCGCGTGAAAGCGTTATACCTATACGTTGTGAGCCGCTAACCACACATATTGTCCAGTCGACACCAACCATGGCGGCTAAGTGTCGTGGAAACTACTTTTTCACGACTAACCAGTAAAAAAATAATTATTTCATTTTAAATTAACTTAACTAAGCGTAATTTTCTTCCAACTTAATAATAAACACTAAAACACACGAAAAGTATATCACTTTTTATTCTAAAAGTTTAATTTAAATAATTTCCAAATTAATTGCCAAATAAATCCTATTAAAATATTTAATGAACCGTTGCGTCCTACGTCCGTCCACTTAGATTTATTTCTGAATAATTGTAGAGTTAACCTCGTTCAAAATTAATTATAATTAATATAATTGTTAATATCTTCTTCCAAAATCGATTTTTAAACCTAAACAGTCCAGTAACTGACCACCTGAAAGTACCCAAAGCTGTAAATAAATGTGTACAGTTTTCATTTGTGGCGCAATTCTTAGGTCTTCAATGCTTTGGCGAGAAAAAATGATCCGATTTGCGTGGGAACCACTAAAATGGCCCCAAAGTCCCAAAATGGTTTCCACGAATATCTAAAATATGGGTTAGAAATTTTTGTTCAGACAAAAAATAAAATCCCTTGAAATTTATAAAAATGGCCCTTACCATTTTTTTTCCCAAAACCCCAAAATTTTTTTGCTAAAACGGCCGTCGAAAAATCCATTACATTCCCATTGGCTAGATGTGATGTAGACTAAAATGCAAATGGGCAAAACAATTTTTATCAAAACCAAGAGGAGGGAGGGGGGAAGGAATTTTCGCTAAGGTCCCATTATAAAAAAAAAAATGTTAATAACAAACCATTTTTTACATATCAATAAATTAATGAGATAGTCCCAAAAGGAAAAAAACTTCCCTTTTTTTAATATTTAGAAAAATCAGAATGGACCCAAACTCAATGCCAGGATAGGTACCGTTTTACTCCGATGAACTTTGAATGATTAAAAAATGTATATTATTGCCCGAGTAATGGAACAAAATTCTCCAATTCTTATATTTTGGCAGATATTAGCGGGATACCCATTTTTTGGGCCTTAAGGGGCCATTTTCAGCCCTTTTTCACCTATTAATGTTAATAAACTTTTTTACTGGACTAAATGCATAAGCATAAATTGCGTTAATAACTTGAAATATAGCTGAAATCTTAGTTTAAACTTCTCTTTTTAAAATTGGAGGAACTTAATTTATCAAAAAAAAAAAAAAAAAAAAAAATATATATAATATAAAAATTTTTTTAAAAAATATAAAGAAAAAAAAATAAAAAAACTTATTTTGAAAAACTAAGGGAAATATTCCTAATTTTCTTTTTGCTCAGCTTGGGCCTGAAGCCGAGCTATAATTTGAATATAAATTAATGTCAAAATATTCATAAAAAAATATGTTACGAATATATACATCCATTAAAAATGCTTTAGAATTACTTTTGGCGAGGAGTGGCGTGGCATCGAAACACATAAATGAGTCTATTCCTGCAACAATACACGGTGTCTAAGTAAACACAATTACCACTAAGAAAAACAATGTGTTTAATTATTTGATAATTGATAAGTCTAACAATTCACAAGTCGTTTGTTTAAACTACAAAAGTCATAATCACAGCTTCTGTTTAAAAAAGTAATTTAACTAATTACAACATTTAAACTACCATTACAAAAAAAATCCTTGTTCTTTATTTTCAGTTTATTATATCTAAATACCG
>JAHBCN010026194.1:0-10843 GCA_019359885.1 Listronotus oregonensis | reverse complement strand
TATTCCTTATAAGCTTTGCGGCACAAAGTCATTGCGAAAATTGGATTTATTCTTGTTTTGTACACCTAAAAAATTTCCTCCAAATATTCTTATTTCGTACACAAAATTTATTATTCAGTTTTCGTCATCTCGTGTTGTACACCAATAACTGAGGTAGGAAAATATGAAGCCGCTTTATCTAACCAGAACTAACCATGACCGACCAGAACTGAGGACTTTCGAATTTGACTGATTTTGAAAAATCGTTTTAAATTATTCTTTGGTACCTAACAAACACAATACATTTTATATTTCTGGGAAATCTGCTGTATTTCCAATAAAACTCAATGTTAAAGTTTAAATTATAAAATTCGCGCCAAAAACGTTGTCTCGGTAATGGCGTCGACATATATTTCGCGTGACGTCATTTGAAAGTAAACAAGTTAACAACGAGTACAACTACAGTGAATTTTGTTAATAAATTCTCAATTTATTGGCTAAAATGGTATAAAATGGTGTGTAGTGCCACAATGTACCAATACCAAGGAAGTTTAAAGGTGTATGAAGCCCAATACTGTAGAACAAAATTGTCCAGGCGTGCAGGGCAGCGGGAATAGGGGGGTTGGCCCCGCGGAATTTGCGCAATGAATAGTAGGTCAGTTCCGGATTTCCATAATTCTTTGTTACTATCTATAAAATTGGCATCATCAAATGTCAAATTCCAACATTCACTGTTTTTTTATTTTTTGCACAAAATTGTTGGTTATTAAAGGATACTACTATAGAATATTTAAAATTATTGTGTAATATTAGATTTTATATCATCTGATATAATATGGAAAGAATAGATGTCGCCACTTTACTACCTTAAATAAATAAAAACACGATTTTTTAAAATACATTTCAAACATTGTATGATAGTATGTACTTATCACCAATTTTGTGATAAAAGAAGGGCAAGATAGTGTAAATGAGTTTAATATAGGATTCTGGTTGTACATTAAAAAGTGAAAATTTTTATAACTGCTTTTTAGGCATATACTTTTCACTAATAACAAACATTCATGAGACAGAATAACAGTGGTTAAAAATGTTTAGTAACCTTTGGTACCTGAGTATCCATTATAACAGTATCCATTAAATATTATGTGCGTACAGTATGTCGAGCTTAAAAGTTGATAATGCAAGATTAAGAAACCAAAATCCAATTGATTTTTAAACAAACGGCATATTGTCTCGAAAGTTGCCTCCTCTCCGATTTTGATCAAATTTGGTATACAGGGTTTTTGGGCGCTGATTACAAATCTGAAAAAGATCTTTTCGTCAACGTTTCGTTTCCGAGATCTTCATCATGAAAGTTGAAAATTAAACTAACCTCATTTTCACTATATTCTCCCTTTTTTTGTACACAATTCTTGATTTTTACATAAAGTGGCACACGATATTTTATAAACACCTTAAAACCTTGTATTTTTTTTTATTTTACATCTTTTTTCCATTAAATTGCGAACTTTTAAGTTCAAAGCAGCAGCCATATTTGCTTAAAAAATAAAAGTGAAAAAAGTGTAAAATAAACATAAAATTTTTTTAAAGGTGTTTGTGAAATATTGTGTGCCAATTTAGTGTAAAATAAAGAATTTTGCGCAAAAGAAGTAGGAATAGTGTAAATAAGGTTAGTTTGATTTTCAATTTTGATGATGAATATCTCGAAAACGAAACATTGCCGAATTTTTTTTTTTTGATTTGTAATCAGTGCCCCAAAACCGTACCAAAATTGTACTTCCTTTCATTCAATTAGAGGGACCTGTATATATTAAAATTTGCCTGGTCTGCCCAGTAATCAATAATTTTGATCCTTTAAAGAGTGTACTAAATTATTAAATGAAATAAAAGTACCTAAATGTAAACCTTATTTCTTTTTAATAATCACAGAAATACACAAACATTGTGGAATCATCTAAAAGATAGTTAGATTGCCTTACTTTCTCACTAATATTTCCTATGAAATTTTCATTTTCTATTATTCATAATTGATATATTATTATTTATTCGGTTACCTAACGTTACGTCTTATAAGAAGCACCTAATTTAAGTATAAAAATACTTACCTAAAGTTAAAAGACGGGTATGTTACCCTTACTCCGGTTCTCATAAAATTATAATGTGTTGGCTAACTTCACACTGATTTATCAGGTGTAAGTACAACACATTAATATTTCGTGGAATTTTGTTATTGCGCAGAATCGGCGGGGCAACTCTGACAGTTATTTTCATACTGGGCTGGACATTTTTTGATCGAATGGGCCATAGCATTGGGCTTCCATACACCTTTAAACTTCCTTGAATGGAACTTACCAATCATAGTGAAGAAACAAGTTTTTTTGGTGAAGTCCATATCGTTTCTCTTAACATATCTAAGACTTTTGACGATATAATAACTTAAAAGTAAATAATTTAGTGTATAATTAACTTATCCGTTCAAAATTTTAGATATCAAAATATATAAGAAAGATATTTTTGATTATGTTACGCTGTTCGCATTACTAGTATTTAAAAAAATCTATGACTAATATTTGCTAAAAGGTTTCTACGCAGACAGTATGTCTTCGAGTGCCGTCATGGTCATATTTTAGAATCCATACGGCAGACAGGCCGGTTCCGAATACACAACACACCCATCTAATAATTGTTAATTTATGTTTCTCGTTAAACGTAAATTTTTATTAATTTTTTCGCATTTTGTCATTTAGCGGTTCCTTTTTTGTTTTACCATTGTCAGGTGCTCTTGTAGCTCTCCGAAGAAATTTAAATAAATCTGAATCACATGATTAATCTTATAGATCAGGACCGCGAGGAGGCCTGGAGATCAGAGTCGTAGAAAGCATTAGGGCACTGTTGTAACTCACAATGTCCGTTAAGAGTTAGTTATTTTCCTAACAAGATCGCAAAGTGATATTTTCTGCACCCGACTGCTGTCGCAAGCAGTCAAGCGCGGAAAAATCACTTTGCGCATCGTTAAAACAATATTCTATTAGAATATATATATATATATATATATATATATATATATATATATATATATATATATATATATATATATATATATATATATATATATATATATATATATATATATTAATATTATTAAAATAATTTAATATTTTTTTTTTTAAAATCAAAGCAGCCTTTGAAATAGCTTTTAAATTTTTAAGGGGTGTTCAGGCAAAAAAAAGTTTATAAGAAAAAAGTTATTTAAAAGCAAAAAATAAATAAATTTTTTTTTTTTTTTTTTTTTTTTTTTTTTTTTTTTTTTTTTTTTTTTTTTTTTTTTTTTTTTTTTTTTTTTTTTTTTTTTTTTTTTTTTTTTTTTTTTTTTTTTTTTTTTTTTTTTTTTTTTTTTTTTTTTTTTTTATATATATATATTATATATATATATATATATATATATATATATATATATATATATATATATATATATATATATATATATATATATATATATATATATATATTTTTTATTTTTTTACCATATTTTTTCTTCACTCGGCTATTTTGCCCTTGCTCATAGGAAAATATATAATACAGACTGCAGGTTTACTGTTTAGGGCTATAAAAAAGGGGAAAAAGGGGGGTTATTTTTAATGTTTTTAAGAAGAATCAATGAAAATATCGTTATACGACGGTCTTTTTGGAAAAGTAAATTCATTATTAAAACAAAGGGCTTTTCTCTGAATTAAATCAAAAATGTTGTAATATAAGTCTTTTTCAGACACGTGAGACCATATATACAGAGTCATTCAACAAGGACTGAGCAGAGCCACATTTGTGTGTTTCCTCGTATTGGAAAAAATATTTAAAATAGCCATCTTGTGTATTTTTTCCCGTGGAATAAAACATAATACTTAAGAAAATGGTTTACTTTGAAACAAAGAAGATATTAAAGCTTATTCCTTTAAAATATAGGTTACAATAAAATAAGATTTCGCATGCATTTTCAGTAACAACAAAATTAATTTTGCCTTTAATTTTCCAATATGTATTAAATGTAATTATCAACGCTAGACTTTGACAAAATATTGACTTGCTGTTTTTCTTTTGTATTTCAGGTGGTTATTATTTTTTGGTAACTGTTTTGGAATCTTAGCTTCACCTATTTTTGACTATAAAAAATTGAAAAAAATAGAGATATTTACATTTTTTTTATCTGGTTCTATTTTACGGCGCATTTACGAATTTTTTAAGAAAAATAAAAAAAAAATCGATGATAATTTTTCCTTGAAAGATGGGTATTTTTTAAATTTTTTGTCACCAAAATGCTTTTCTTTAAGTTTAGCAATTTCTAGTATTTTTTAAAAATATTTTTCGTAAAAGAAAAAAATAAAAAAAAAATCAAAAATATAAATTCTTTTATTAAAAAAAAAAAAAAAAAAAAAAAAAAAATGAAAACATATTGAATTTTTATTTTTTTTAATTTTCTATTTTTGATGAACTTTAAAAAAAAGTATTTGACAACTCTAAAAAAATTTGTAAATTTGCTTATTTCAAAAAAAAAAAAAAAAAAAAAAAAAAAAACCTAAAAATTAAATACATTTTACATTTTTTAATTGTTCTAAAAATTACAAATTATTAAATTTTAATTTTCAATATAAAGTTTTATTAATTAAATTAGGTTTTTTATTTGTTAATAAAAATAAAAACGAACTAATAATTAAGATGTTCCATTAAGAAAATGTTCATTTAAGGATAATAATAAAATATTTAAAAAGTACGATGCGAGTTTTTTAAAAATTTAACCTTTTGTGCATTTTGGTGGAATTTATGCTAGCAAGTTGTTGTATTTTAATATTTAAAACAAAACATTGTCAAGCTTCTAATAATTAATTATTTACCTGACTGAAATATACAAATGGCCAAAAATTACCTATTTTTGTACATGTTGGAAAATAATACCTTCGTTTCCCTTTTCCCTCCGCCCCTGGCATCCGCATCCTCGGATGAGCAAACAACGCGTGTTTTGTCCGGAATGCGGGCCCCCGGGCGGTGCACCTGGCTGCCTGGCCCCCGGTCCCCCAAGCCCCACCGCAATTCAATGTTGCCAACCTATGGTTTGCCTTTTCCCCTCTCCTCGTATCAAAAATTTCCCGTTGTTAAAAAATAATTTCCCTTTCTTGTTCGAAAAAACTACATATAAAATATATTGTTGAATTTTAACATAAAATTTTTATTTTCAGGTCCGTATTGTTCAGTTCATTATGCACATGTTGAAGTTATTTGTGAAATAATTTTTACTATTGATACTAGACCTATATATATATATATATATATATATATATATATATATATATATATATATATATATATATATATATATATATATATATATATATATATATATATATATATATATATATAGATTTATCTCTCTTTATCTATTGTATTAAGAGGATGGAAATTTTTAATATAAATATATAGTATTGGAATACACAAATATTACAGGATGGATAAATGTTTCACCCAACTTAGAATATAAAATATAGTTTATTTTTTATTCTTCTTTGTGTATTCAAACATTTATTTCTTTGCTAAGAGCCTTTATGTGCGCTTAATGGTTTTCCAGTTTTCGGGTTAGTGTCTGTGGTATAAGAAGTCGTGGTCAAATCATGAATAAGGTGTCTGGAAATTTTCATATAATTTTTTCAATTACGAGTTTGGCCTAACCTTCACAGGATAATGTTTTTTTTTATAATAACAAAAATAATTGAATAAAAAATTTTTTTGATTGAAATTTTACCAAAATATATTAAAATTTTCTTCCCTTAAAACAATTTCTCACAAAAAACACTATTTTTGTTGTATATATATATATATATATATATATATATATATATATATATATATATATATATATATATATATATATATATATATATATATATATATATATATATAAGATTTTCTCTTTTTCAGTTGTTTCAAGGGGATGGATTTTTAAATTTTCCCAAATTATAGTTTTTTGGAAAACAAAATTTTACGGGATGAAAATTTTTCCCCCACCCCAACAGAAAAACAAAATATGAGTTAAAACTATTTTTATTCTTCTACATATTCTTCGTGTAGTTCAAAACATTTATTTCTTCGGTGCTCAAGAGCCTTTATGCCATCGCTGTAGACTGATTTGTCCAGTTCTCGTTAGTGGTCAGTGGTAAATGGAAGTCCGATGGACCCAAATCCGGTGAATAAGGTGTCTGAGAAACCAGCTCGAGGTATAACTGATAAATTTTTGCCATGACAATTAGCGATTTGTGGTAAACTGCATTTTCCTGGTGGAACAGAACTTTTTTTGCTAAAACGGGTCGTTTCTTGTGATTATTTTGGTTTAACTGATCAAGTAAGTTGGCGTAATACTCAGAATTTATATTGTTTGCTTTATCTAGACAGCCTATCAAAATAACGCTTTGGCATCCCAAAAAAATGGTGCCATAACCTTTCCTGCCGATGAAATTGCTTTTGCCTTCTTCAAAAACGGTTTGCTCCTTGCTGTCCACTGTCTTTATTGTTGTTTTGTCTCCGGTGTATAATGGTGTCACTCTTCTGAGATGGTCATGTGAATGACTGTCTAAGTAAGCAATCGCGGCACCCATCAAACGGATAATTTTCTCACCTCAAAAACTTCAGTTAAAATATGGTAAGTTCGCTCTTTCGATATGCCCACAGCCTCAACTATCTCATCCAACTTCAGCCGGCGATTATTCAAAACGATTTTATGAACTTTCCGCACAACTTCTTCAGAAGTTACCGTTTTTGAAATGCCGGAAACTTTTCATCCCATCGTCGTATACAAACAGACAGTACGAATTCTGACACAAAATATCCACAGCAAATCTTCTTTCATTTGTTTCACATAACTGAATTTTCAACTCTGTGTTTTCTTTTCCAACGTGTCTAAAGGTTATACTCCTTCAGCACCTATCTAGGAACATCTTAAATTTTTGGTTATACCGGAAGTTTAAGTAAGTTTCATTAAAAAAAACACGATTTTATGGTTTCATATATATTTTATCATTCAATAATATTCCCTGAATTTCAACACGTTGCTTCCAGTGATCTTCTAATTTATTGATTCCATCTCTAAAGTGAGAATCCAAAGACTTTTAGTATACCCTTCATAGCTGCTAATAAAACTTGGTTCGATAAAAGGTTGCCCACGCATGGGTTTTTTGGAATGTGAGAATAGCTAGAAGTCGAAGGGAGCTAAATCAGGCGAACTTGATGGATGTTGCAACAATTTCCCCCTTAATTCACTGCTTTTTGGAGCTGTGTAAGAGGGTAATGAAAAATGATCATACATCTGGCTTAAACGACGCTAAAAATTATTTTTGTCCTTTCTAAAACACTCCAAATGCTGCTAAGAAAATCACATTCCTGTGTTTTGTACTGTTGCTAGCCAATGCGGCACTCATTAAATTTAGCAACCCATTTTTCTATCTTGTAGACAAAGGTAAGAAGTCCTTATACACTTTTAACCAACGTTTAAAAATTTATTTTGTTGCTGCACTTTTAAAACATAAAAATTTGATTACAGCAACATATTAAAAAAAGCCAGGTTTGACAGGAAACTTCACACGTAATCATAAGAAAGTACAACCATTTTTATAAATATAAAACGATGAAAGATGAACGTATAGAAAGCACCATCTTTTAGCGAATCTACAACCTTTTATAAATAAATTTAATAGAAGTCCTGTTGATCTTTTTTATGGTACAAAAGGGCCATTTTTATTATAACTAATTAAAAAATCTAAAATTAATTAAGTAACGGATTCTCTTCACGTTTTCTAAAAGTGATTCTTTAACTGCTGTCATCATTTTTATTGTATTTACCAAAAGGTCCTATTAGGGTTTTTTGTTAAGTTTCCTAAAAACTAAAAGGAAAGACATGCTCATAAAGGCTTAAACAGTTTTCCACAGGCTCCAAAATCATTTATGTTATAATAGCTCATTAAACAATTAAAAAAATATTGTGTAAATGATGTTATTTCCTAATAACCATTCCTAACCACTTTTCAATGTTTCGCTCTTGTTCCCCCTCGATTTCAAAATTTCCCTTCAACTGGATCATTTGACACAACTTGGCAACCTTGTTGCATTTTCACCTATATCGCGTACTGCAAGTGCGTATTTGCATTGGGCCGTTTTGATTACTGATTGTCTGCGTATGCGTGTAATTATGCAGTTACTTAACTCTTCTGGTTATGCTTATTTCAATTTTATTTGTATACACTTACGATAAACGCCGACATATGTTCAGTTAAATACGTTATTATTTTTTTATGTAATAAGTTGTTTTCAAATTTTTTATAACAATTAACGGATTTTTTATAGCCAGTGTCTACTTGATTCCTGTAAAATTCTGTTTAGGGAGCTCCCCACAAAAAACGTCACACTAATTTAGATCTGGAAAACGTGGTGGCCATTTTACTGATGATGATTGATGATGATGAAGCATTCAAAATCAGGCAAATAATATCTGGCTTAAAATCTAAGTACAAATGGTATTTGGTAAGACAATTTGTTGTGATCCAACCAAGATCAAATATAATATTCTATTATAAATGTGATAATACATTATAAGACGGAATTTCCTTTTATAATAATTAATGTTTTTTATAGTTTTTACGTATCACGATAACACATTTTTATTAGTTACTTTCATTATTCAGAATTATCATTATTGTCAAAGAACCCCAAATATTCTATAATCATTATTTACATTTCCCAAGACTTTTAACACCCTAATAAAAGGGTAGATATTTCTAAAAACACGTAAAAGTAATTTAAACTTATCCTTTGCATAATAAATGTTTCCTTTAAACTAACAATCTATTACCCTACTATTAAAAAGCTTTTAGAACTATAAAACCCTAAATAGGTTATTGTATACTTCGACGTAAACACCCCAAATTAATATTTTAACACTTGATCTTTTCAAATACTATTTACATACAAAGCGACAAAGGAAATTTCCAATCTTAAAAATGGCTCCGCCCCTTGTGTTAGTGGTCAACACAACCCCATTTAGAAAAATAAGTATCTAGCAGTATTTTTTCAAGCATCAGTATCTTTAGGTTAGCCATACATTTAAGTTAGTCTCTAGTAAATCTTAGTATATTCAGTGACAGTTAATATTATAAAAAAAAACTAAATAAATAATTTAAATAAACCAAAAAGGAATTTAATTTAAAAATAGTTTGAAAATAATAAAACAAAATTGTAAAACTAAGTGCTACGCCCATTGTAGCAACCAAATTTAATAATAATTTGTGTCATCGGTGACTACTGCATTCGGTGGCACACAACACTATTAATACCGACCCCGAGAAAAATTCTTGCTCAATTTTTCGAAAAATATAGAACATGTTTAATATTTTTATTGCGAATATTCTAGGAAGAATTATTGAACGTGTAATACAAAAAATAATTAGTGTGTAAATTATCGTCACAATCATGACAATAATTTTCGGAATAATTCTCGTATGTGTAAAACGGTTTCTCAAGCTTCTTTGAAGGCAATAAAAAGACTTTATATTTTTTAATAAGGTGCCAAAATAACTATTCTTCAAATCGTTTAGACAAACACAAACACATTAGAGCTTCTTAAACCAAACAAAACGACTATAAAAACCAGTTAAGTCGTATAAATCTAAAGTGATAATTTGTCAATAATCGTTTCTCGTGTGCACAGTTTGTTTTCGTAAACATACGGTAGATGATTTTCAAACATTTTTTCCTTTTAGAGCCAACTCTTCTAATGAGATATGCGATGACTTGCGTGCGGTCCATCTGAAAGAAGTTATTTTAAGTGAACGAGACCGAATCACCACCCTGTGTGTGTTTGTAGGTATATTAGTCAATTTTCCCACGAGCCAAAATATAGAATCTTATTAATAAAAAAAACACCTGTAAATATATGGTCAACTCAAGGAAGTTTAAAGGTGTATGGAAGCCCAATACTGTAGAACAAAATTGTCCAGGCGTGCAGGGCAGTGGGAAAAGGGGGGTTGGCCCCGCGGAGTTTGCGCAATGGATAGTAGGTCAGAGCCGGACTTCCATAATTCTTTGTTACTATCTATAAAGTTGACGTCATCAAATGTCAAATTCAAGCATTCACTGTTTTTTATTTTTTGCACAAAATTGTTGGTTATTAAACGATACTACCATAGAATATTTAAAATTATTGTGTAATATTGGATTTTATATCATCTGATATAATATGGAAAAGAACCTTCTTTTAAATGGTCGATATTTTTTATTTTTTTTTACCAAAAATCTTTGTAAATAAATAAAAACAAGATTTTTAAAACAAATTTCAAACATTGTATGATAGTTTCATGTACTTATCACCAATTTTGTGATAAAAGAAGGGCAAGATAGTGTAAATGAGTTTAATCTAATCCTAAGATTCTGGTTGTTCATTAAAAGTAAAAATTTTTATACTGCTTTTTAGGCATATACTTTTCACTAATAACAAACATTCATGAGACAGAATAACAGTGGTTAAAAATGTTTAGTAACCTTTGGTACCTAGTATCCATTGTAACAGTATCCGTTAAATATTATGTGTCTACAGTATATCGAGCTTAAAAAGTTGATAATGTAAGTTTAAAACCAAAAATCTAATTTTTCTTAAACAAATACAGAAAAAGCAAATAAAACTTTAGCATAAAAATTTTACTTTCTTTCATTCAATTAGAGGGGCCTGTATATATTAAAATTTGCCTGGTCTGCCCAGTAATTAAAATTTTATCCTTAAAGAATATAAATTATTAAATAAAAAAAAAGTACCTAAATTAAACCTTATTTTTTT
>JAHBCN010026193.1:0-10803 GCA_019359885.1 Listronotus oregonensis | reverse complement strand
TGTTTATATTTTTTTTTTTCCCCCAAACTGATGATAGACTTTGGATGTATTGGGTTTTAATTATTAGAAATATCTTGTTTCATTCAGCTGATTCTAATCTTAAAAAATATTCAATACATTCCTTTTTAAAAAATTGTTATTTTGACAAGGAAAAAAAGACTTAAATTTTTTTTAATTTCCATTTAAAAAATGGTTTATTTATAGAAAATCATGCAATAAAAAGGGCTATTATTAAATGATTTTGTAAAATTAGTATTGTAATTAATTAGTGGAAATAACAGTAAATTTTATTAAAGATGTATAAAAGTACAACTTCTTATTTTTAATATGATGTATGCTAAACTATCATAAAAATTTAATTTCACATTTATGCAGATCTCTATGTGCAGTTATTAAATGATCGGTAATAATTCTTTAACTAGTTTTTTATAGCGTTTATAAACAATTTCTTAGTGCGTAGTCACGTGCTGGTGGGACTACGACAAATAAAAGGTAGAATTGCAATTCACGTTTTTATTACATAATACGAAGATCGGAATCACGTGTGACATTTACTTAGAAAAATATAAAAATACGGATAAATAACAGGTACACGTCTGTAAGGAAGTTTTTATATGCAGAAACGGTAGTTTTTCCGATTAAGAAGGCGTATTAACAGGATTTTTATGTTTTTTTATTAATCGTGCCATTTGAAAGTAAGTGATGGTGTAGTCCTATATATAATGTAATTTTAAAATTTTTTATGGTTTTCTTTTTTTTTTACTAAAATTTTTTTATTCGTAATAATTTTTTAAATTTGTTATTATGTGCTGTTATGAAATACTTTAAAAAAAGGGTTGTGATTATTAAAATGAAATAGAATTCACACAGAAATCCATTATTCTTCAATTTATAGGTTCTGATGTTTTGTTTTTCGTAAATTGCCAAATATTTTATCTGCACATTTTTAAAATTTTATTAAACAAAAAAGCTTTTAAATTACAATAATGTATTAGATCCATTATAAATGGACCCCCGGTTTTAGTTTTTTTTTTTTTGAATTTTTAACCGAAAAATTATTAAATGGGTAGCTCAAGGCTTAAAAAAATTGAGGTAGTTAAACAATTTTTTTTTAAATTTTCCCGTTTTAAAAAAAAAAAAACTAGTGGCATATATATAAATATAAAAATGTCCTGTCAATCTGTCTAGAAATTTTTTGTTTCGACACACTCTTGCTGACAGTTGTCAGAAATTAAACGATTAGGTTATTAGTCAATATCTGTCAAAATAGTTTATTTAGACGAAACAATACGCGATATTGTCTTATGCTACTAGTCCAGTAACTGAAGACCTAAAAGTACCCAAAGCTGTAAATAAATCTGTACAGTTTTCATTTTTGGTTTTGGTTTGCGGATCTTTCACGAAAAAGTTTTCACGATTCCGAGGTGGAAAAACCCCCTAAAAATGGCCCCCAAACTCCCATAAATGAGTTTCCCGCGAATATTTGCCAAAATATGCGAATTGGAGAATTTTTGTTTAGACGCAACGAAATCTACAAAAATGGTCCCTATCAATTTTTTCGCAGCACCAATATATTTTGCAAAAATATGATGACACCTTAGCAAATGTTCAATGATCCCAGAAAATTTCTTTCACCATCTTTCTTGCGTTATGATAAAAAATTGTGCTGCCCATCTGCATTTTTAGCCGCTTCCGGCTATCTATTGAGTGTGGAATGTTATGGATTTTTCGACGGCCGTTTTTGCAAAATATATTGGTGCTGCGAAAAAATTGATAGGGACCATTTTTGTAGATTTCGTTGCGTCTAAACAAAAATTCTCCAATTCGCATATTTTGGCAAATATTCGCGGGAAACTCATTTATGGGAGTTTGGGGGGCCATTTTTAGCGGGTTTCCACCTCGGAATCGTGATAAACTTTTTCTCGCTCGAAAGCATCCGCGAAGACCTAAGAACTGCACCACAAATGAAAACTGTACAATTTTTTACATTTTTTAATTTTATCTTTTCATTACTAGAAAATACAAAGACAATTTTTTTTTTTATTTTTCGTCTAAAAAACTATTTTGACAGATTTTGATAATAACCTAATCGTTTAATTTCTGACCTGTCAGCAAGATGTGTAAAAAACAAAAATTTTTCAAGACAAATTTTTTAATTTTTAAAAAAGGTAAATTTTTTTTTTTTTTTAAGAGGAAAAATATCTTGAAAAAATTTTGTTTAACTTAATTTTAAAATTAAGGTTTGGTTTCCCCCCATTTTTTAATTTTTTTTGGGTTAGAAAATTTTAAAAAAAAAAAAAAAAAAACCGGGGAAGTCCATTTATAATGGATCGTACAGTACATGTATTGTTTTAAAAATTAAATTTTTTTTAATATTTTAGTTTAATAGACCATTAAAATTTTGTGCAAAAAAAAATTTGGGGGGAAAATTTAAAAAAATAAACACAAACCCCTATAAATTAAAAAAATTAATGGATTTTTTTTTTTTGTGTTCTATTTCATTTAAAATTTTAAAACCCTTTCCCCAAAAAAGCAATTATTATTAATGTTTTCATAACAGCCATAAAACAAATATTTTTAATAAATTATGGTACGAATATAAAAAATTTCAAAAAAAAAAAATAAAAAATCAAAAATATTTTTGGACGATGCCAAAAATTATATATAGGTACTATACACCGATCTTTTACTTTCAAATGGCACTTTTAAAAAAAACATAAAAATCCTTTAAAATACCCCCTTAATCGGAAAAACCTTTTTTTAAAAAAAAACCTACTTACCTAGGGGGTACCCTTTATTTATCCGTATTTTTTTTTTTTTCTAAGTAAATGTCCCCGTTTCCCCGTTTTTTAGAAAAAAAATGAATTGCAATTCTCCTTTTTTATTTGTCGTAGTCCCACCCAACACTGACTGCACAAAAAAAATTTTTTATAAACGTTAAAAAAAACTATTAAAAAATTTTTTTAGATCATTTAATAACTGCACATAAGTCGAAAATTTTTAAATTTAAAAAATTTTTTATGATAGTTTAGCATACATCATATTAAAAATAAGAAGAAGTTGTATTTTAAAACTTTTTTTAAAAAAAATTTACTGTTTTTCCCCCAAATTTAAATTTAAAAATTAAAATTTTTAAAAAAATTTTTTTAAAAATCCCCCTCTTTATTGCATGATTTTCTATAAATAAACCATTTTAATATAGGCAACTAAAAATACACAAAATAAACTTTAAGTCTGTTTTTATCCTTGTCAGTTAAATAACAATTATTAAAATGGAATATATTGAATATTTTTTAAGATTAGAATGAGCTGAATGAAACAAGATATTTCTAATAATTGAAAATCCAAAAACCCCCCCAGGTTTCATCTTTTTTTTTTTGGGGAAAAAAAAATGAATATAAACAAATTAATATGTCCAATTTACCTCCTTTTGGAGGCTCTTTAGCAAACTTAAAAAAATACTATTTTTTGGTTTTTTGGGGGAATTTTAAAAATTTCCCCAAATATTTGAATCACCATTTTGTCAAAAATGAAAAAAATTTGCATTCAAAGGGGTTGGCGATGTAATGAATAAAAAATTTTCTATTAGTGAAAATTTTCTTTGGGAAGTTCTAAAAATTTTTTTTCCCCTTTGTAAAAAAAAAAATAAAAATTTAAATTGGGGTATCTTTAAACATTTTTGATTATGGGGTTTTTTTTAAAAATTTTTTAAGCTAAGTATGTATAGTCTGTCTTAAAGTCGCTATGGCTTTTGATGGACAATACCCCAATAAAATTTTAACGATTTTATTACCTATTGTTATTGGGTAAACCCATTATTTCATAAAGGCAGGGGTGGGCCAGGTATTTCTTGAGTATTGAATATTAGGTATATAAATATTTCGGCTAATATTTTAGTGGCATTGTTGAATAACCGTTTTTACTGTGCGTTTCGAAAAAGTTGTTTTACGAGAATATAACTATGTCGCGTTGAAATCATTTGTCATTGGGGGAAAAAAAGGGGGTTTTAAAATGATATAAAACTTTTATCAGAAGAGGACTTATTAAACAAGAAGCATTAAAAGAAACCTGTCTCCACAAAAACTCCAATATCATCGAAAAGGGGTATTATTATTAGTGAAAAATTGAAAAAAAAGAAAAAAACGTAGAAAAATTTTTTAAACTCACCCTATAGACAATAGTGATCAGGACCTAATAAGAAGGAAAATATATTGTCTTTATGAAAGCGAAGTTGTTCCTACCTTGGATAAATTAAAAAAAATCCCCAGACAGAGACAAAACCCAAAATAAATATTAGCCGTGCCCCCCTCCATAGAGTTCTTTGTAAAATGGGATTTAAATACCGCAAAATAGAAAAAAGGAAACATGTAGTAAACGGAATCGCACAGATTACCCATTAAAAATTTTAAATTTCCTTCAAGAAATTAGAGTTTATAGGTTGGAAAACAGATCCATAATTTACCTTGATGAAACAGGGGTTTCCCCCACACGACACAGTATACAAAGGATGGGCTGATTCCAGTCAAAACTGTCAGACAAAAGCCCCTTTAAAAATAAAGGAAAACGCATTACCATAATACGCGCTGGTTCAGAAGAGGGTTTTTGTCCTAAACTGCTTGCTGTTGTCTAAAAAAGAATATTAAGGATTCTGGCGTGGATTATCATGGATACAAATGCGAAATTTTTAAAAAAAAGGGGTTTCCCAAAAATTTTTTTTTTTAAAATATTCCAAACAACAGTGTTATTGTCGGGGATAACGCAAGCTACCACAGCCGTCTGCTACACAAACCCCCCAGAATATTTGTTAAAAAAAAAATATTTATTTTGAAATTCAGTTACAAAAAACCCCAAATTTTTTGGAAGTTCTAAATTCATATGCAATTAGAAAAACAATATTAATGTAATGATTTCAAACAGGCTGGGATAAGCTGCTTAAAAACAGCACAAATTCTGACCTAATTTGGGGGGGAAACTAATTAAAAGGGCCTGATTTGTCACAGCTAAGTAAGAATCTGCCTTTCCCCCCCTTGCCCCGCTAAGGCCCCGGATTTCTGTCTGAGATTTTTTGGCTAACCCAAGTTGATCAAAATTTGATTTTTTTTATCTTTTGGGGGGAGTCGTTTGTGTTCGATCAAACAATTAAAAGCTCAGGTCAGAAACTAACTTTAACTTAGGTAAGAAAAGTGGTTGTTCGAAAAAAATTTCTGTCTTACGTCCTCCTCCGTATCACACAAGGAAGATCTTTTGTGTATACCCTGCATTAGTTGATCCCCTTTATTTCCAAACTTTTCGCGAAGCTAAAAATGTTTTAGGGGGGGGGGGCAAAGTTAATTTATATCTTCAGGAGCTAAAAATGCTTCTTCTACATATTTTAGCCCTTTAAAAACTAATTATTCTTGATACACTTAGGCAATTGGTGGGATGAATATCTTCGCCTGTCTTTGGTATGGAGCCTTATTTCAGTGATAATGTGGGTCTTGAAATAATGTTTGGAATAAAATCTCATTTTACATATATTTAACCAAAAGTTAGTATCTCCTTGCTTTAATAATTACTTATTAAGTAACTGGGTCTGGTATATTTTAATGAATTAAGTGATTTATTAATTTTATTTTAAATAAATATTCACCATAAGCCTTGGGCGTTTTGTTTTCAACAAGCCCAGATCATATAATAAATAATCGTTTATATATGGTATTTTTTTATGGATAATGTGAGGTGGGTGCTATTTTTAAAATAGCAGAAATACCCATTTTACGCTTCATTAACCATATTTAATCTGCAGTTTGTTTACATAGCAAATGTTTGTTAGTCCAGGACTTTTGTTAGAGTACCCAAAATAACACCATTACATAATAACACTTATATCTTGGACTTTTATTGTCATTATTTGTTCATTGATACACAACGTTTCGGTTAGTGATGTATCTCCAATCGTTTTCAAGTGATAACTTAAAACTATTCTGAAATGCTACGACTTATATACTATCCGTAGTTCACCGAGGCTTGATCGATTTTTCAAGGTTCAGCAACGGCTGCCAAATATTCGGAATATCGATACTAGGCCTGCTTAATATATTTTGTTTTTTACCATTATTACAGCTTCCATAAATTTTCTTTCCTTCAGTGGGTATCTTTATAAATATGTTTGCTTCCGTTCATTGTATGCGGTGTTGTTTTGACCAAGCGTGTTGGTCAAAACAACAATCAGTCAGGCAATCCCTGACTTCGACGTTTTACCTCTTTCCGTATGTTTTTTGTGTTCTTTAATTCTAACCTTGGGTGATCTTTTTGTTTTCTCCATGTATACCTCACCACATTTTACGGGGGAAATTTTGTAGATACAAAAAAGGTTTTTTTTCGACATACCGTTTTTTTAAATTCTGGGGGTTTTAGCAGTTCTTTCTCCCCCCCCTTCAACCGTGCATAACCCCCTTTTTCCCCGCAAAAAAAAAAATGGTTTACGCATCTTTTCAACTTACATACTAATCGTTTAATACACTTTTAAGTTTTAATCCAAATGTAAGGTCTTTAGAGAATTAAGAAATAAGTTGAAAAGATAAGATATAAACCAAATTTTCCATTCAATAAGATATTAGCTGTTTCCAAGTCAACTGTAACAAGTTAATCTTTTCCTCTATGATTTAAATATAATTGCACTAATTCATCCATTTGGGATTTAATTAATAAATCGCAAAATCTGCAATCCACATAGTTGTTAAACCATAGCAAAAAAAAATTACAAGAACCAAAACAATAGAAAAGCCGCAAATCCTCCATTATTTTAATTTGACTCTTGACATAACCATTATTAACGCTCATCCCCACTAGTGGCGATAGCGGTGTATACTGGGTACAAAGTAATGACGTAGACACTGACGTCATAACACCTTTCACTACGTTACCGTTTCTCGCCAAAATAAAACGGTATTGTAACTGTCCTAACAATTTTCAACGCGGTATTTTGCCAGAATTTGTTTACAGTCATTATTTGAAACATTGTTCTCTGGTTTCGTCTTAGTAAGAATACTTCTTAGAGTGGTTTATACTCATTTGCGATTGAGCGGATCTCCTTTAAGATCCTTTAATATATGAAATTGTCATAAATATTTGGTCACGTGGAGTCTCGTTTAAGTTAGGGTTTTTTGTCTTATTTTAAGAATTTTTTTGTTTGGAGATACATCACTAACCGAAACGTTGTCTACAATTAATAAATAAGACAATGGAACTTCAAGATTGTAGTGTTATTTAAATTATAACATGGTCTAACACTTTTAAGAAACGTACCATTTTATAATTTATCTAAGAATAGTATCGGTGGCCTGAAACTAATATCTTCTATGTATATTTGCTATGTGATTCTGATATATGAAAGAAAAATGTTTTAATTTTTTGTCAGAAGAAACTTTTTTTGTTTTTGTTTCTGTTTTTTTTTTAACCAATTTAATTTGCATATTGGTATTAGCTTTAAAACAATATTCTCAACCCTTTTTTGTTGAGTACGTGATATTGAGTCTTTTAATTATGGGATTATATCATAATAATACATTGCAGTTACCAGATTTTAAATTACTTTTTTTTATCTTCAGTTTAAATTTTTTGAACAAAAATAAAAACAATAGTCGATTTCAATATTTTATAGTGCAAAACCATAAGTCCTTTAAAATACCTTCTTTTCCTTAGTAAACTACGCATACTTACGCTTAATTATTTCTTTTCTGAGATATTTTTTTTATTTTTATTTTTTTTTTGTCATTTAATTATGCAAGTTGATATGGAAAGCATGGTAAAAGAAAGTTTTTTAACACGTGATACAGTAGAACCCCGATAACAACAACAAAAACCTCGGCACTACCTTCAAAGCAGAAAACCTCCGTTACTAAAAGTTTAACATCTCTATAACTTAAGCAAAGAATTTTTTTCCTTTGGGCCCTTTTTATAAACCCAAAAATAGTCCCCCAAATTTACCTCCATAACTTAAAGTATTTATCAGTGACTTATTGTAAGTAGGTGTACAAACAAAAGGTTTTATTTAAAATCATTGCTTTAAACTTTAATTTTATAGCTCGTTAATATACGTATAAAATTGATAGATAATAGAGAAAACGTAAAATAAAACAACATATTTTTTAACTAAACCTCGTTAAGTCAATATTAGACTTTTTTAAACCTCTCTACCTTTAACTTTCGATAAGTAAAAAGCTCGATAACTTAAACGTTTTAACCTTGCCATTGAGCTTTAGTTTATCGAGGTTCTACTTTATTTTTAAGCTAAAGAAAAAGAAAAAACCTCTGCAAGAAGTAGGTTCCTACACAAAAAAATCCAAAAATTTAAAAAATAATTTTATTCATAATTTAGACCACTATGTTACAAAACCAAGAAAAAAATATTTTTTTAAATTTCCATTTAAAACTGTAAAAAAAAATCTTATAAGTTAAACGTTTTTGTTTTTTTTTTGTAAAAAAACCCTAAATTTTTGAGATATGATACTGTTTTTGTGGATCTGCGATATACCTATGCCCCAAAATATGTGGGCAATCTCTTGAAATCCAATAGGAAACCCAAAAATATTATACAATATTAGCAATTTTTTTAACACCCTGTATGATAAAGGCTTAAAAATATTATTTTTAGATAGCTTTACCCTGAAGCTAAAAAAAGGTATTCCTGATTGACATCAAGAAAATCAACTTTTTACGAGAAATAAAATATCATGTTTGGTATTTTTTTACATTATACAGTGTATTTCCTAATTGTACGTCAATATTCAAGAATTAAATTTTTGCGTCCGTTTTCAAAAGAAAACTTTATATGAACGTATGTCCTAAAAGTCTTAACTTTTAAGATACAGGGTGGTAAGATTTTTAAAAAAAATCATTTATTATTAACTAGATAAAAAACCTGTCTCCCCAGGGGACAATATTAAGTAGCCTCTGTCTCCGTAAGACGCCTTGGTACGGCTAATAAAAAAAACTTTATTGCTCCTA
The DNA here is from genome assembly GCA_019359885.1 of Listronotus oregonensis. NCBI lineage: Eukaryota > Metazoa > Arthropoda > Insecta > Coleoptera > Curculionidae > Listronotus > Listronotus oregonensis. Next base: position 1,815 of record JAHBCN010026193.1, on the reverse strand, counting down.
TTTTTTTTCCCCAGGGCGAAATTCAAAAAAAAAGGGTTCGTTAGGTGTCAAATTTCATGATTTTAGCTCCAGCCATAACTTCAGAATCACGTGGACAGACAAAAAAAAAAAAAAAAATATATATATATATATATATATATATATATATATATATATATATATATATATATATATATATATATATATATATATATATATATATATATATATATATATATATATATATATATATATATATATATATATATATATATAAAAACAGGGTTGTGATTTAATAACGGATAAATTCAAAAAAAGGAGGTATTTCTTTTTAAAAAAAAACCTCGGACACGCCCATTTTATTTTTGGATCGGGCATATTTTGACATCAAATGTAGATATACAGGTTGACGAAAAAGTTTGATGGGGAAAAATTTTTTTTTTTAAATGGAACCCCTGTATTTTTTTTGCATTTTCGGGTTCTCCGGAAAATTCTGGACATCTTTTATGTATAATGTTATATACCTATCGTCAACTATTCATTAAGTAATTACGTTTAAATAATAAACATAAATTGATTAATTACATTCCACATTTTTGAAATTTATTTTATCAAATGCTGGAAGTCCCCCCATTAAGGGCATCTCAAATCAGTATGAACCATTTATAACCAGTCATTTCGATTACCTATACACCTCTCTTTGTGAATATTTGACATAGACTTGAAATAAGTGTCAATTTTTAAAAAAAAAATTTTTGCCCAATCGGTGGATAGGCAGATGTTGATCAATAGAGTGGCCACCTAGATCACCCGACCTTAATCCATTGGACTACTTTTTTTGGGGTTATGTCAAAAATCAAGTATAAAAAGATAAGCCACACACCCCGGAAACCTCAAAGATCGCATTCGTAATGCAATTAGGAATATTTCTCCAGACACAGTTGAAAATGTACAGCAAGAATTTAACGATCGCCTGGGGTGCCGCAGAGCTGTTAATGGCGGCCACTTCCAGCATTTGATAAAATAAATTTCAAAAATGTGGAATGTAATTATTAATCAATTTATGTTGAAACAAAAAAATTATAAAAATTTTATTTAAAAAATTATTTCGTAAACAGTTAAAGATAGGTATATGACATTATACATAAAACATGTCCAAAAAATTTTTCAGAGAATCCGAAAGTGCTAAAATATACAGGGGTTTTTTTTTTAAAAAAAAAATATTTTTCCTGTCAGACTTTCTTGATTGGATTTTTTCCCCTTTTTTTTTTTAAAAAAATAACTAAAATATGGGCATGTTTGATGTGCTCATCACTTACGAGTATTTTGTACAACATCATGTAAAACAGGGTACAGATGTAAATACTCATCTATTTTGAGTATAATCGTTTATTTCCCCAAAAAAAAATTGCACATAACTAAGTAATGTTCTAGCATATATTGGTATGTTTTAATTCAACAACCCCCAGATTTTTTTATAAATAAACAGTATAGTACAATAATATTTCTGAATACTAATACTGATGTTTCATAACGCGACTTTGGGGAAAGTCTAGTTACGTTAGAAATTCAAAAAAATTTGCCCTTTAAATTATATGTCAATATTTTTTGGGGAATTTAATTTAGATATTATCACTGTATAAATACCATTTAAACTAGATAATAACGTAAAATAATTTAAATAATATGCTTATCTAATTGTCAACATATTTTGATTAACTGATTATCTAACCTTTGTTACTTTGCAACAAAATAGACCGTCAGCCCATCGAAGAAAAAAGGTACCAATCGTACCAAATTGCCCTTTTAAGTAGTAAATATTGACTATGCAAATTT
>JAHBCN010026192.1:0-10821 GCA_019359885.1 Listronotus oregonensis | reverse complement strand
GCGAAAATGATAATTTTTAATAAAAATTTAGTTATTGTAATTCACAATTTTTTTTAAGATATTAAAATTTTGAAACTCCTTCTCAGTACGGTCCTGACTAAAATTCTTAGATCAGCCAACTTAAATCTGAAAAACAAAATTTACAACATGTAGGGATATTCGCATTGCCAACCTAAAAATGTTAGCTTGGACAGACATATAAACACTTATACCCGGTTGCAGAAAGCATGATTAGTACTTTGAATGTTTAACGAAATGTCAGATTTTGACAGGTTGCCTATTAAACCAATGAATAACACTCATCAAATTTTGGCGACATACCGCAACATTGTTAGGACAGTTAACATACCGGTTTATTTTCGCGAGAAGCGGTAACGTGGGGAAGATGTTCTGTCGTCAGTATCTAGCATTACTTTGTACCCAGTATCTACCGCTATCGCCACTGGTCAGGAGGAGCGTTAATAATGGTTATGTCAAATTTAAATTTAAAATAATGGAGGATTCGCGGCTTTTCATTGTTTTGGTTCTGTGATGTTTTTTTTGCTATGGTTTAACAACTATTTGGATTGCAGATTTTTTGGTTTATTAGTTAATTCCCAAATGGAAAAATTTACTTATTATAGTTGACTTGGAAACAGCTAATATCTTATTAAATGAAAAATTTGGTTTATATATTATCTTTGGCTTATTTCTTAACCTCAAAAGACCTTTACATTTAAATTTAAACTTAAAAGTATATTAAACCATTAGTAGTAAGTTGACATACGTAAACCGTTTCGTTTTTGGAGGATAGGCTGGTTAAACACGGTTAGAATGGTGGGGGAAAGAACTGCTATCAACCAGTAGTTAAAAACGGTAAGTCGCGAAAATATCCATACTGACATAATGTTCTGTTAAACATTCTAAACCTTGATTACCTTTTGTGCAACCCGGGGTTAACCTCTTTAAATTGCTGGGATTTGTTCGGCATGGGCGTATTCAGACCTGGGTATAGGAGGGGGCAGCATGAATACTAACCTTGGTAGCCTTTGACTAGGGGACCTGGATCTGAAGTGACCCCGAGTTTAAATCGTCAAGATAATTGTTTTAGTTTTTTCTTATCTGACAGACAGTCCACCAAGGCTAAGGCCCAAGTACTAACTACCGTGGGTGTCTGAAGTGTGGCAATAGAGAGTTTATTTAACAGACTTAAATACTTGGAGATTTGGGGAAAAAGGAAAAACTTCGGGGTAGCTGGTTCCATAATCTGACACTCTAGGGATGAAGGAATGAACAAAGTGGAAAGTTCGCCCAAGTTAGACTGTATAATTTTATTATACAGTCTAATTCTATATTATACGGCTATTTCTTCGAAGCAGAAGCCGTGAAAATACCAAAAAAGGGAAAAATCCCCAAAGCTCGTCGGTGGCAAGAGAAGGAAGTTTTTCTGTATGTGTGGATCATTAAAAGACGAACGGCTCTTCTTAAATGGAGTCAAGAATGCTAAGTTTTGTTAGACGCCATTTCCCAGACGTGAGAACAATATTCTAAAGAGGGTCTGATCTGGGATACATACAGAGTATAGAGATTAAAAGAAGAGAAATACTTTTGGCTCGAAAAATCCAAGCTTCTATGAAGCGGGAAATTAAGGTTATTCTTAAAAGAAACACCCACTAGATTAAACGATTTTTTGTTCTGCAGAACTTGGCCGCTTAGAGTAACGGATGAGCACAGGCCGAGTTTTTTTTCGTAAAATCGAAAATTTTTTTTAAAATTTTTTGTCGGAAAACTTATGTCTCATTGATCCGAATTTCGGATCCGATATCCAGTCAAAAGAAAATAAAAATAAGAGCATTTTGAAGGCCAACCTGTGAAACTGCAATGAAAAAAAGAGCAATTAATAACCCAACGGAACTAAAATATAATATAATAATGGAAGAAGAAAAAGTGGTTGTTGAGTATGAGGTAAATTCAGGTTAAGGTTAAAATTTTTTAAAAATATTAAATTATAACTGTTTATTTTAATATTCAATATAAATTGAAATTACCCCAAGAAAATAAATAAAGTAAGGTTAGAAGACCAGAAAGAAACGTCCGACATCGTACAAAATTAAAATTAATTTAAATCCATCCGACGTCGGATGAAATGTTAAAATATTCGCATGAAAAATGGCACCAAAATGTTCTGACCAATCAAAATACTTTCGGATGATCGGATCGTCGGAAATTGGACGCATAAGACTCCGGCTTTAAACTGGACGAGATTTTTGGCTCCCCAATCCAAGCTCACTTTAAGGTCTTGTGAAAGAGATATCTGCATTGACCCGCGCTTGCTTTTCAAATTAAAACTACAGGGTGGTTTAAGAAATTTAATATTACAGTGGAGGGTACTATCGTCAGCAAAACTATGGATAGGATTGGTTGTAAAAGAGAGAAGATCGTTAATGTGAAGAAGAAACAGATTTGATGCCAGTACTAAGTCCTGGGGCACCCCAAATTAATTGGATAAAACCTGAAAGTATGACCATCTACAATAACTGATATACGTCGATTAGAGAAAGAAAACTGAAGAGCTAAGAACAAAGCTTAGGTGGAAGACCATAGTAAGGAAGTTTGTTAAGAAGCCCAACATGCCAAGAGCCTTAAATATGTCAAGAGCATCTGGGATTCGTCAAGAAACTCAAGGGACTTGTTCCAGTGCTGTGAGACAAAGGAAAGAAGATCAGCTCTGGATCTTCAGTGACGAAATCCATACTGTCTGTCATGTAAAATTTTGTGTTTTTCCAAACACTTCAATATTTGAGAATTAACGAACTTTTCCATTACTTTGCAAACAACAGAGATAGGTCCATAGTTAGAAGGGAGAGTTTTGCATCCTTTCTTGGGGACAGGTTGCACATGTGCAGCTTTCCAGTTTCTCGGAAAAATGCCCGTGTCGTAAGAGAGTCGAAAGAGGAGTTAAGATGGGTGCAAGCTCAGGGGCACATTTTTTCAAAACGATTGCTGGTATGTCATCCAGCCTACGCCTTATCTGTTTGACTTTAAAAATAATATCGGACGTTTCTTTAAAAGTGTTAGACAATGTTATGGTTTCAATAACACTAAAATCGTGGACTTCCATTGTCTTTATTTGTTAATTTATCCACAACGTTTCGGTTTCAAGTGATAACTAGACCTGAAAACGGTTGGAGATACATCACTAACCGAAACGTTGTGGATCAATTAACAAATAAAGACAATGGAAGTCCAAGATTTTAGTGTTATTGAATATCGGACATGTTATGAGGAACAGTGGGCAACTGTTAGAAGAGGAGGATTAACGGGAGGATTAAGAGTAGAATTTGCAGCAAATTGTTTCGCAAATAGTTCGGCTTTTCATTTAGAGATAGAAACAATTTCATCTTCAAGATTAGGGGTGAAAAAGAATTTGTGCAAAAGTTTCGACTAATGTTTTTGGCAAAGAACCAGAAGGATTTACTGCCATTCGAGAAAGAGAGGACTTTATCTTTTATCCGATTGTTAAAACGCTCTTTGGGTTCTGAAATAGTTTGATTATATTGATTTCTTGCTTGAATGCTAGCCTGGCGGTTTTCGGGACTAGGGTTTTCAAGAAACTTTTTGTGGGCTTGGATTTTAAAAGTCTAGCTTTGTCACACCACATACACCGCCATGGGGTCGAAAAGATGAAATGAGTTCATAGCCTGACAAAAGGAGGTGGTTGGTTAATGTTTTGAAACTTATTTGGGTTTCGGTAAGAAATAATATATGGGGTTTAGAAGACTGATGAACAGAGTTTACGGTGGAGTTAAGTCCACATAATATATTAGTAAATGATATTAGACATTTCCATGGTGGCCCCCCAAATTCACCCCTCACCCGGAGATCCGATTGGAGGGGTGTTTTACCTGCGGAATACTTTACTTTTGGTAGTGCCATCATCTTTTTTTTTAAATTTTATGATAAAGAAAAAAAAAGAAAGAAGAGAAAGAAGGCAAACTAACTCATCCACCCAGAACTCGAAATGTCGGTTAGGACTTCACAAGTCCTTTAAAGGGCAAGTGGGGTGGTACCGCCTCAGGCAAGGAAAATCTCCTTTACCACCTACTGCATAGTTACTTTTTAATAATATTTTTTCTTGTATTTAGATTATTATTGCCATTTTGGAAGAATTTTTTTTTTTTAATTTTATCCATATTTTCAAGGTGTATTTTTAACCAAAAATATTTTGAAATCCAGGTTTGACAACTCTTAACCATTTTTACGCTTTCGATGACCGAACAAGGGGGGGCAGCTGCCCTCCCCCTGCCCCCTCCCTTAAATACGCCCACGTTGTTCGGAATAATATTTTTGTGCTTAATTAAAATTATAAAAGTTTTATTCAGTTATGTTACGTCTACAATTTTTTGATGATACGAATAATACATAATCTTTTGTCATCAGAAAGAGCTTCAGAAAAACCAAAGAATAAAAATATAATATTGTAGGAAAAAAGCGTAAAATATAACATCATTGTAAGTTATCCGTTAAAATTATTGGGCAATCAGCAATCATGTATACCATACATGTCTATAACAGATTTATAAAGTTGGATAGAGCTGCACCAAGCTTTAACCAAAATCTGCCTTTATCGGGTGCTTATCAAAAGACATTGATAATCTGGTAATAATAACGTGTGTTTTTCAACTACAGGGCACAGTGCGCATTAATGCCGCATTAGCGAGCAAAAATCGAAACAGCCAAGACGGATTATGCGAAGCAGTGCGGTAGTTGAAACACTCAATGTTGAGCTTTGTGCGGCATAATGCGCTTTTGTGTGGTAATTGAAAAACACTCAGTATTACCTATTTGCGTTTTTTTCTTAACTCTATTTTGCACCTTCAAGCATACACCCTCTAGAGGCAGCCTTGCAGACAGCTATTCTTATTTCTCTCTGTCACACTTGATAGCACGATCAAGCGGCAAGGTTACCTTTAGCAGGTATATGATTAAAAGTTTAAACTGTTCAAACTATAGTTATTGGTTTATAAGCAGAAAAAACGCTTTCTACCTTTGTTCCTTGTCTACGTTCCAAAATTAGCTTTAAGTTAAAAGCGTAACGTTAGCTCTCATTGTTATTTACAAAAAGTGTAAAATGGTGCATAGTATTTCTGCATAACAAACGGAGCCATTGCATCAGCTTTTTATACCCTCCCGCCGTTAAAGCATGATATGAGAGAGAAGGGTTATCCCCTTTCTTCTTCTTAGGCTGCCTCTAGGTGCTCGAAGGAAATACAGACCAATTTAGCTCTTCAAGCATACATTCCTAGAGGCAGCCTTGCTGCTTGGCAGTGTGAATAAACGTGCAAGATAGAAAGAAGAATAGCAGTATATCTTATTTTCTCTCTCGCTCCAAGTGCCCGATTGATTGGCGAGGAGGGATATGTACTTTGACTTTGTCACATCAATCAAATGGAGCAAGGGAGAAAGGTTATACTGTCATTCTTCTTTCTCTCTCGCACGCGTGTTCGCCAGAGAAATAGAGAAGAGGAGAAAGCGCTTCAATCTGCGCGAAAAGTCTAATATAGGGCGCCGCCATGGTTGCTTTCGCTTGTCATTTGTCATCATTTGGGCTTGTCATGTCATAATCCTTCCGTTTCCACTTTCATCAAGTGAACACGCGTTTGGAAGCTGCTTTAGCTTTTTCGTTGGAATCGACCGCAGTGGCGCGGAAAACAGTGATTTTACTCGTGAAAATCGAAAGGGAACTCGCCGCCAATTAATATTGGGGTTTTTCTTCTGGGGCTAAGCGCTGTGAGTGGTTGAGGGCTAGTTTCTGATGTTGTAACATTTTACGTAGTGCACGAGGTCATCTTCCTATGGCGGAGGATAGGTTGCGCGCGCAGTGTGAGACGTCAGACTGACAGCAAGCTGGTTGTACACAATAACAGTAGCAGCTTTTGGTTAGACTACCGTTAATTGTGCCTTTCATCGATTACGTTAAGAATTGGTCGGGATTTCTGGGGGTTACATAGCCCGATTATCCAGATTTTCCATAGACAAAGCCTGGGAAGGCTTATGTTGCGACATCGCAGCATATGACTGGAAGGGGAGTGCTGGCTATACGGCGCTGGAATTAAAAAAGATTGGCAGCCAAAGCCATAACTTGATGATAGAATAGAATAATGTCATAATCTTGTTTGTAAAAAAAAATTAATTAAAATGGTTTTGGACGAATAATATTACGTTTTATGAATAAAATTAAAATTTTAAGATGAAAACATGTACCATTATTAAACAGTATACTATGCAGGTAAATTATGGTAATTGTTTACAAAACGGTTTTCTGCTATTTTTGGATTAAATGGCAAAATTTTTATATAGTCGTATTCTAGTGTCCTCAAGGATTGCAAATATACAAGCGCAGAAGAGAAATTATGTGTTTTAATATTTTTTATTTCGATATTAAAATTTAAAATAACCATTGATTTCTTCATATAATGCGAAAACTCCCCCTTATGACAAGAAACAGCAAGAAATTATTTTTAAGGTTAACCGTGCAGTGTTGCCAAATAGAGTCTTTTCCCCATTAATGTCTGAAATATAATTGGGTAAAATAAAGCGCTTGTTAACCAGAACTAACCATGACCGACCTTTTAGACAAATTCAAAAACTCTTACTAGTCGGTCATGGTTAGTTCTGGTTAGCAAAGCAGCTTTTTATTTACCCCAAATATATTTCAGACAGAATGTCAAAAAATTTGATGGCTCAAATTGATTCAATCTGGCAGCACTGTGAACCCCTAAGATTTTTTCCTAAAATTTAAAAAAATACACAATTTTTTGTTTGTGCGCACGTAAATTCTAATTCCTAATAAATAACAGAAGGTTATTGCATATACGGTTTTCTATTTTTGGATTTTATGAATTTTTTTTAATAAAATTACATTTAAGTATCCTTTGGGATAGCAAATATACTACCGGAGAAGAGAAATTGTGTTTAATTTTTGTTTTTTCAACCAAATAAACTTACTGGATCTTGGAGTGAATTTGAGTGCTGGGCGGGGTAAAAACGTATAAATTGATAATTATTTAGTTAAACATAACACACAGAAACAGAAATCTATTGACAAAACACGCAGAAAATCGGGAAAACAACTTTTAATTTAAATTTAAAAAATAGAGGTTAGAAATAAATCTAATATCTGATAACACATTCTTCTACATTGTCAAATTCAAAATAAGTATCAACAGTGTTGACCCGGGCTTAATAATTTTCGGCCATCAAATTTTGATATTCTGGTTCTGTCTAAAATATAATTGGGATAAATAAAAAACTGCTTTGCTTACCAAAACTAACCATGACCGACTAGGGGCTCTTGAATTTGTCTAAACAGTTGGTCATGGTTAATTTTGGTTAGTTAAAGCGGCTTTTTATTTTTCCCAATTATATTTCAGACGTGAAAATGCGGGAACCTATTCGAAAAGACCCTGATTTGGCAACACTGCACGCTGACGTTCCTTGTCATAATGGGGAGTTTTCGCATTATATGGAGAAAATCAATGGTAATTTTAAATTTTCAAATTAAAATAAAAAATATTAAAACACATAATTTCTCTTCTCCGGTAGTATATTTGCAATCCCTAAGGACACTGGAATATGACTATATAAAAATTTTACCATATAATCCAAAAATAGAAGAAAACCGTATATGCAATAATTACCTAATAAAATAGCAGAAAACCGTTTTGTAAACAATTACCTAAATTATTTGTATGGATTCCAAAATATTTATGGGTTAGAAGATTTTTTTCTTGGTAAAAAGCTCAGAATATTGAAATCCTACATAATGTGGTTTTGAATTTTTTAGTAAGGATAAAGAAAGCAGAATACATTGTAACTATGCATATAATATATATTACAATTTTTTAATGTAAAGGGCAAGAAGATCCAGGTGACTTGACAGTAATTTTTTTTTAAAGAAACGATAAATGGAAATGCTAAGATCGAAATACCAACTTGTTTACCCAAAGAAGCGTTAATAATTTTATCCAATAACTGCAGTGCTGTCTTTAGAACTCTAAAGTAAACCTATCTTTTTAATGGATTCTTTAAAAGTCCAATAAAGGCCTGTGTTATTCAAAATTGGTGAAGTATTTCACACTTTTTTATGTAAGTGCTCTTATCGAAGGTGTATTTCAGAATTTGGTGTGTACAAAAAGTGTAAACTAATTCTGAATAACAACCAGACCTAAAGAGAATATAGCAAAAAATGCATACAATATAAAAGGCATCCTGAAGAACTTCTCAGCGAGAACATGCAATATGAACAAATGGCATTTTATTAAATAAAATAAATAATCAGTAAAGAAGTGTTTTATTTATACACTGTATTTTATGTCATAGGTTTTTTTTGCATTAAGAAGTAAATTTACTTTAAGAAATGACTCTGGCTAATACATGTAGTTGGCCCAATGGAAAACCTTTATTTTATAAAATGGTTGTTAAATAATATCTATAATCGTATATCATCTTAAGCAGGTGATCATAAGTGTGAGTTTTTTTCTTACTATGAAAATTATAGAAGAAAGGTCCTATATATTTAAAAAAAAATACATGCTATATATATATTAATTTTTATATGCACTGTGATGATACTAACCTCTTAACTTATGCCACTTGTTTTGTTTGGGGTTATACCTTTTTAAACAATGCTCAGGCAAAGAATATTATAGTTCCACTATAGAAAAACCATCCAGTGTTAAAATTTTGAATCTCCTATGGAAGCAGACTTTTCGAGCCTGCTTCCATCGAGCCCGAACGCGACCGGGCGCCTGACCGCGTTGCCAAATTGTTTACCGTTGGAAGCTGGCTGCTAGGCTAGCTCCGTCGACTATGAGTTTAATAATATTATCTGATATTATAATATATTTTGTTTTGTGACCGCCGTCGCGCACTCTCGACTCTCGCAGTATCGATGTACACCTGCGCGGGAATCGACGGACTTAATACTGTTTAATACTATAGGTTTGTTCCAACAAGAAATCCGGTATCGTTTCGAAATCGTTTTTGAACTGTTTTTTGGTGCGCGTAGACGCATGCGCGGCCTTAAAATAGTTTCGTGACGGTACGAAGAGTACAAACGTTGGATCGCTTTGTTGTTTTGTGACCAAAGTTAGCAAAAATCACTCATAATATCGTCACTCATCTTTAAAGATAATAAATAAATTTAATGATGTGCTTAGGAGGTGTAAAAATTAATGTTTTTGAATAATTAAACAAGCGAGAAAATAGAAAATGCTAAAGCACGTTGCACGCTATTCGCTAAATAAAAATTAGGATTATGCAGAAAAATTAAATTAAGTTAAAATAAGTTAAAGTCACACAAGAAAAGATAAACATTATGTGATCAAATGGTTTAAATTATACAATAAATGAAAAATTAAGTTAAGATAAAAAGATAAACAACTTTTTAACTTTCTTAACTTATTTTAATTTTTTAATCTTATATAAAATGAAATAAACGTTTCCTTTTTTTAAAAAAATTAAACTCTCACACAAAACATCATAAAATAGGCTTACAGAAACTCGTCTTTCCCATGCGTTATAAAAAATGTAACAAAATTATATATATTTTTAGACGAATATTTATTTAAGAAGTTAAAAATTACCGGACAGCTGCCAGAGAGTGCACCAATAAAATAGAAATCAGAAAACCCTATTAACAGTGATTTGCCCTACCTATGCTAAATTTTATTGTTATTTTTAAACTGATTGGCATGTTTTCACACAAATGTCTTAATTTAATAACTTAATTTTTGTTACCTTAAATTAACTGCATAACTGACTGAACTAACATAACTGCATAATCCTACCTTAACAGTAAACATATGAAGATGAAATATGAAACAATAAACATGAAACAGCTGTTAAAAATCAAAAATCCAGTGCCAAGATGTTCAATGCGCAAGTCAACCCAAACAGTTTTTAATTTAGGCCATGTATCAGAATTACCGTTCTGAAACCGTAACTAAACGATCCCAAGTTTTGTTGGTACACAAACAGGATCGTCCGATAACCATCACGTCTCTGTTGGAACGCACTTTAATCACTGCGCATGAGCGTGATCGTTCGGTGACGGTTTTTCGACGTGCTGGAACAAACCTTATGGCTTCGAATGCTGGCAATTTATGCCAATATTATGATTGCAGACGAAGTAGAAGAACGGACAATGTTCGATTATTTAGATTCCCCATAAAAATCAGGCCATTTTAGAACGGAATTATAAATGCTTTGCTTATTTTAAAATAAAAATTAATATTTCAATATCAAATATTTATTTTTCCACCCGGGGCGGGTGGTGCATCGCCAAGTGACCATTGGAAATCTCATGTTAATTAACACTTAAATATTATGGTTTTCCTGTACAGGGTAGCCCACCGTACACGTGTCGGTCTAAGCTATGCACTTTTTTGGTTTTTAAATAAATGCAAAATCATAAAGAGACATTTTTTTAAATTAAAGCAAAAAAGGTTTAAAACACCTAATTGAAAACTTTTTAAAATAGTCCATAGCGAACCAAAAAAAAAAAAAACGTTTTTTGTGGTAGGTTTTTAAAAACTGAAGAAATAAAAACTTATTTTGCGGACTTTGAAAACGTTTTGTAAACGTATTTTACGAAGATTTTTATAATATCAATAAAATCGTTTAAAAACGTCTCTTTTAAAAATCATTTTATAAACATTTTGGTAGGATCTAAAAACACGTCTAATGGACGTTTTTTGTTGTAGAGTTTTGACCAGCCACTTTAACTTGTTCTAAAAACGCCCTTTGACTTTTATTAAAACTATTTTTCGAAAGTTTTTT
>JAHBCN010026191.1:0-10777 GCA_019359885.1 Listronotus oregonensis | reverse complement strand
CCCTAAAATTAATATTTTTTTATAATTAGATATATAAAAAAAATTTTAAATAAATTATTATTTAAAATATATATATATATATATATATATATATATATACATATTTTATTTTGTCAACCAATTTAAATGCAGTGTTTTTTTCTTTTTTCTAAATAACTTTTGTAGTTAATTAAGTAATTAACAAATTGAGTTTTTTGTATTTTCCAAACAATAAAACAAAGTAAAAAGGCTATCTGAAAAATTCCTAAACAATTTAAAAATGTCTTTCATCTAACTGTTTCTGTTCAGAAATAACAAGGGTTGGCTTGTTTCTTTTTTAGGGAATAAAACTTAAGTGACTATTTTTGTATATTCTTAGAAAGTTTATAAAATACCTTTAAAAATAATTATTCATCCGATAGGACAAAATGACTCTAAAAAATCTGAACCTGACAAAAAGAATAGATATTAAGAGAATGACCTAATACTTAGAAAATGTCCGGGTGTCCAAATAAGAAAGGACGTGGTGATTGGCTTTTTATCGCACATCGTTGGAAAAAAGTAAAAATTGTCAAGAAAAATAGCTGGAAAATATTTCCAAGTTTCAAAACTAACGCAAGATGGCGTAATCCAACGGTAAATTAAAAACAATTTTTTTCCCAAATAAGGTAGTATTAGGTACAATTTTGATAACATTTGTAAAACCTACCAATTTTATCAGTTTTGGTCAAGGTCTTTTGTCGTATTTCCAATAATAAGAGTAGGGAAGATGATAAATAATGCAACTTTCGTAGGTCTATCCCCCAAATCTTTTAACGAAAGTGGTTCAAGGTCCTGTTTAAAAGAACATTTAAAGCTCCTTTAAATGTTGTCCTTTTCGGTGTCGACGGTTTGTAGTTTACCAACTAGAGGGGGTGTTTCGAAAAACCGTTTTTTGAGAAAGGTAAATTGACGATATATTTTTTTTATTGTAGGTTTAGAAGGGGAAAAAAAAATACCTGCAAAAGCCATTCGTTTTCGAGTTATTCAAAATTATCCGGTTTTTCAAACCATAAATAGTATTAACAATTAAACAAAACAGGGTTTGTCATAATGTAAAAGAATAATTACTGAAGAGTAAAAAAAGTAAAAACTATTTTAAAGTTGAACAATCAAAGCATAAAAAATGATGGGACATTTATTAATTCGTATTTAAATATAGGATTAATTCTAATTTAACATAGGATTTTTAGGGTGTAAATGAATACATCGTATCTACAAATAATTTTAAATTTGTCTTGAATGTATTTTTTACTTTGATTTGATGACAATAGAAACACTCCCTGGTGGAACAAAAACCTGAATACGCTAAGAAAAGAAACCGTCGACTATTCAATCGGGCAAAAGTAGTGGGCGAATGGGAGGCATATAAACCGCCCTAACGCACTACAACAAACAAATCAGGAAAGCAAAAAGAGAATCCTGGGAAGGTTCTGGAAGATACTCGAGCATACCGAGCAGTACTAAAATTATGGATTCTCTTAGAGAACCGGTTCAGGAGTTAGGATCACTGGAAAGACCGGGCTCCTTTACCGAATCTAGAAGACAGACGTTGGAGTTTAGCAAAAACTCCTTCCCAGGAAGTATAATACTAGATAGGCAGCCAGAAAATTCCCGCTGGCCGATTAAAACGGCCTCAGAAAGCGACTGGCTAACTTCTAACAACATAATAACAGCACAAGCGATACGGGTGCAATGGGCTCATTCCTCCCTATAAATCGCCGGGGAAGATGGCATCTTTCCAGCACTGTTACAAGTCGGTCTGGAAGTGATGCTACCCTTTCTAATAAGACTTTTTGAGCTAGCCTGGTGGGAATTATTTTCCGACAGCTGGTGGCGACTAAGGTAATATATATACCAAAGGGGGTCGGAATGGATCAACCCCAAGTCCTAAGAGTTTAGCCTAAGACCAAAAGTCTAACCTCCTTTTGTTGAAAAGTTAAAAATACTGGATGTTCACATAAGGGAGGCCCACTAGGGTTCACCCCTTTAACACACACCAGTATGCACGAGACGGTAAATCAAAGAATTAGCCCTCAACAACCTGGGGCAAACATCGCCAGCTCCCTGGAACAAAGGGAGATGGTGGTGGCTCATTTTAGATATTGAAGAAGCTTTCAACAATGCGTTACTTGACTCCCTGTAGAGGCTGCAGCCTAGAGGGATCAGTCCGTCATATGTGACTGGACGGACCATGTTAGAAAACAGAAACATAACCACCCATTCAGGGGAGATGATCAGATTTAGGGCGGCCAGGGGGTGTCCGCAGGGAGGGTTCTGTCCCCCTGCTGTGGTCCTCTGGTGGATGACCTGCTGGCCATACTTTCTGGGAGAGCGATCTGCAGGCATATGCAGATGATCTAGTCACAATTAAAGGAAACTCTGAAGAGATGATTTCAACATCCTTCAAGAAGTACTAAACACCAAAAAGCTGGTGTTAAAGGGGAAAAAATGACAAAAACCCTCAAAAATGGTTATTGTCCCCATCCCCAAAGAGAAACCTGGTTAACTTGAGACCCCCTCTGCAAGGGAAACAATACCATTTGGAAAGAAGCTAAATATCTGGGGTTGATCCTAGATAGCACTCTTAGCTGGAATTCCATCTAGAAAAAGTCATCCGTAAGGCGACCCTATCTTTCTGGACATGCCGCAGGACGTGGCAAATTGGGGCATGCAACCAAAACAGATGTACTGGCTATATTGCGTCATAAGACCAATGATCACATATGGATCTGTGGCATGGTGGCGCAAGGGGCAGAGCCTGACCCAAGCAAAGCTATCTAGCCTACAGAGACAGGCCTGCCTAATGATCACGGGCCGTGCCTCGACACCAACGGCGGTCATGGAAGCCCCTAGGACTGCCTCCTCTGCATATCTACTTGGAGAGAGGCAAGGTGGGCAACATACGGACTCTAACAAGCGGTCATAAAAACCCAGGGTGTCATATGGAAGCACCAGTCTCCTCAGGAATGTCCTGACCTGTGACAGACGGGAATGCCCTAGACATAATGCCCAGCAACCAATTCCCGGCCCTACATTAGTCTACCCATAAAGAAAGGACTGGAGTCGAAAAACACCGACCTGCTCCGGGCTGACATCTGTTGGTACCATGGCTCCAAAACCAAGGACGGTGTTGAAGCGGAAATATGGACAGAGGCCGGGGCAGGTTTTCCTTAGCCTGGGCACTTTCGCAACCATATTTCAAGCAGGTTTTTATGAGGTGTGCTAGATCGCTGGTTGATCGGCACTGCACACGTAAGACAATTAAAAACACCGATAGTCAAGCAGCTCTTAAGGCTCTTGAATCCAGCCGGTGCATGAAAATCGTCTGGAATTGCAAGGATGCGCTGACCAAACTGGGTCAAAACAATGGTTACTCTACTGTGGGATACCTGGACACACCGGCCTAGAGGGAAGAACGAGTCCCCCCTTGCCAAAGTGGGGCGGAGACAAAATTCAAGGGCCGGAACCGGTCATCGGTATATCATGGAACGGTCAAGCAGTTCATATCAGCTTGGACAAAAGAGAAAATCTTCGGTCCTGGTCTCAGACACCGAAGGCCTTCATAAGCCCACCGAACCAACAATGTACGTCAAACACTGGAGCAATCAAGGGTACACCAAACCTGGTGGGACTGTCCACCGGAACACTCAGATTAAATACCACATGCCAAGATCGGCCACGGAAGACGCCGGATGCCCGGCATGGAGGGGAATGAATCGGCAGAACACATACTGTGTTCGTGTCCAAGGCACGACTGTTCCAATCCTCCAATGAACCTTGTTGCCGGGGGAGGGAAAGATCTTCCCAACAGAATCATCAGATTTATTAGGGTCTGGACCTGGTGGAAGAAATATAAAAAGGTGTGAGCCACAATAGACCATCTCGCGGTGGAGGGATTTAACCCCACCACTTTAAACCCACCACCACCTACTTTGATATCATTGTTAAATTGTTTTTTTTAGTGTTATTTTTTTCTTATAACAATAAAGAATATTTGACTTTGACTTATTAACGTGGTTTAAAAAAAAACAAGAACAAGATTAAAAACAACATGACTTGTTTTGTTGACATTTTCATCAATTTTTAATAAATAAACTCTAGTATGTTATATGCTTCTTCATTTGGAGTTATCATTTTTGCAATTAGACTCTAATAAGACAACATCTATTTAAAAATTGAATTGGAATCCAACGTTTACTTAAAAGTCATGTCTTTTTTCCAATAGTTTATTCTTGTTTTTTTTTCAGCCACTTGACTAATATTTAAATTAGAATTATAAAATGCCCCAATCACGACATTTTTATGTTTTTGATTAAGTAGGAATACGATATTAGGCTTTCGAATCCACCCCGTTAGAAATCCGATAATCCACCCCATTTTAGCTTAAAGGTCCAAAACTTTCTTTATGGCGGGGTTACTAACCGAACAACCTACCCGTTCCTAACCGACTCGTTCCAACCCGTTCCTAACCGGTCTGTAGGGGTGGGTTATCGGACCTATAAGAGATAGGGAAAATAATATATAAAGTTATCGGACCTTTAAGCTAAACGGGAGTGGTTATTGGAAGCCTAACCTACCGCTATTCCTACTTATTGTTTTTCTTTCCTAGTGGATACAATACAAGCTTTATTATAGTTTGCGTCTTTTTTTAATATACAGTAATTATTCGTTTACTCTGTTACAAAGGCTGTTTTCATTAATTGTTAATATTTTTTATCATTTAAAAAACAGGTTACTTTAAAATAACTCGTAAACAAATGTAGATGTCAAAACGCGGTTTTCAACAGTGTGTAAGAATTTTTTTCTCTTCTAAATCTATATTAAAAAATCATATTGTCGTATTGAAATAATTTTCAGCTTGACTTAGTTTTACCCAAAATATTCTTTCCACAATGCTGTGCGATAAATAGTTTCCGAGATACAGCCGGCGTCCTGTCTTATTTCGACACCCGGTACATAGAAATATTTAAAATTAAGAAGTCGACAATGTTTTTGGTTAAAGGAAAAGTGATGTTTTAAAACAGATTATATAAGAAGTATACTTCTGGAATAAACCTGTAGGTAGTAAACCATGACACAAAGAATACAAGATAGGATCTTGCGCATGACGTTTGTCACGTGATAGTCGGGTTATTACGTAGTAATGTGACTAAAAGGATTTTTTCGCGACATACTGTTTTTAACTACTGGTTGATAGCAGTTCTTTCCTCCATCATTCTAACCGTGCTTAACCCCCTTATCCTGCAAAAAACGAAACGGTTTCCGATGTCACGCGTGTGTCAATTTACCTATTAATCGTTTAAATGCTTTAAGTTTAAACCAAATTTAATAGCCAAATGGAATAAATTCAATAATAAATAAAGGGGGTGTGTTCAAAAACATTTGACACGAGCGTTTTTTTGGTTGCCCTTTTTTTTTCAGGGTTGTCATGCCAGGGCCAACATTTTTTTCCTAATTTAAAATGCAACGCCCTGTATATTAAAAAATTTTTTGATTCTTCGAACATTCTAGATATTTTTCATGTACAATGTCCTAAAATTTTTTAACCGTTTCGGAAATATTAGGTGCTTTTGGGATGTATTTATTTTTGATGCTTGCCACTTATTAAAGGTCACTTTTGCGACATATACCTACTAGAGGCAACCAGAACAAGCGTGCGAAAGAGAAGAAGAATAGGGGGAAACCTATCTCCCTCTCTCTCTTAATTTGTCGACGGTGTAAACACCCCTCTCGCCAATTAATCAGCACGGGAGCAAGAAAATGTTATACAGCTATTCTTTTTTACTCTTTCGCACGCTTGTCCGCACAGCCGACGCAAGGCTGCCCCTAGTAGGAAAATGCACAAAAAAGTAACCCTCAAAAAGGAAAATGCAAAGGCAATAGATGCAATAAACCTGAAAACGCTTAATATTTACGAAACAGTTGAAGATAGGTATAGGACATTGTACATAAAATATGTCTATAATGCTTCGAAAAAACCAAAAATTGAACAATATACAGGGTGTTGCATTTAAATTAAGAAAGTGGATATTGACCACCGTCACATGTCATACCCTGTATAAACATTTTTAGTTGAAAAAAATGGGCAATTAAAAATACCAATAGACATGTCCGAGCATTTTTTCGAATACGCCCCCATTTATTTAATATTAAATTTATTCCATTTGGCTGATCCACACTGTATATTATATATAATATTAAAAATATTTTTAATATTTTTAAACCTAAGAACATAAAAACGTGCTCACAACATAAAAAAAAATAAAAAACTTAAGGCCATAAAAAAAGTTTCAAAAATTGTAAGATAAACCCATAGCTATAATGATAATAAAACATTCATGATTTTGGAGAAATTATTAAAAGACCAATTCTAGTAAAATTATTAATTACTTGTTGTTACCTGATCTCATGTTCTTAAATGTATGTATACACTGCCTACTATTAACTTCCCAAACCAACGGTTTTATCTGAACTTCCCGATACAAAGTTTTTACCATCAGGCGAAAATGCTACACTTAGTACCCAAGATCATGACCAGACTTGTACCGACTACATGTGTGTGCTGACTAAAAACAAAAGAAAAAACAAAATTAAATTAAATATTTTTTTTATTCTGAATAAAAGTTGTATTCAAAAACCGTCAAAAATCTTGCACTTTTTTGGGTTACCAATTCATAAACTTAACCTTTTAGTAATTTTACAAAAGAAATTTGCTTTCATAATTGATAAAAGAATGTAAATCCGCTTAGTGGAGTGTAAGGGACAGAGCTAAACACTGATAGGTCCTATTTGATGTAGTTTGTACCGGTGTTTTTAGAAGTGGCATCTC
This sequence comes from Listronotus oregonensis, assembly GCA_019359885.1. Taxonomy (NCBI): domain Eukaryota; kingdom Metazoa; phylum Arthropoda; class Insecta; order Coleoptera; family Curculionidae; genus Listronotus; species Listronotus oregonensis. Next base: position 3,927 of record JAHBCN010026191.1, on the reverse strand, counting down.
TTTTCAGATTTTTATTTTTACGAAAAAAATAAAATTTGATCATCGGTACTTCACACAAGTATGTATCTTGGACCTATTCACTTGTTTTGTATTTCCTTTCGGGGTTTAACCGAAATGACTGATATTCCAAATTTTAAACGACCACTTCCCTATTCTCATATTTCGATGGGACTTTTTAATTCTGAAAATGATGCCTCACATGAAATTTTTGACACTTCTGCTTCATAATATTTAGTTTCGGTTGTTCTCATCTAGAGTGCCATGACTACGTTAAAATAAATTTAGTCGTCTTTTATATTTTACGGCTTCCCTGAACCCGGGTCAACGACTCTAAAATAGTATTAATACCGTAATGCAAAAATTAATTAATTTATTAAATGCTTCTTAGAAATAGTCTTACCAAAAATATCGATTATGTGATACTATATTATTTAAAACAAAATGCTCGTTTGGGGTAGTTCAACTAGCCACCTTTTTTTTAAATTTAAAAAAAACACTATTTATGACCATAAATTAGATTTTCATAACTTTTCCCCCTTTTCCCGGAGAAACCAAAAAAAAAAAAAAAAACGTTGAATACATTTTCCATGTCTATTTTTGGGTTTTAAAAATTTAAACCCTTTTTTTAACATAGTCATATGGCATTTTTAGTTGGAATTTAAAAAAAACTAAATATTTTAAAGCAGATTTGTAAAAAAATAACATATGAGGAATCGTTGTATTCAGAATATTATACCTTATTAAATTTTTTAAAGAAAATATACCTACCATTGGTATCATTAAAATGTTGAAAGTACCAGTCTTTCCCCAGTGAAACCGGGTAATACAAAACAAGCAAATAAGTCAAACAATGCAGATTTATTGAAGTTTTAATTTTGATTTTAACTACATTGTATTTTTTTTGGGGGCTTATTTGACGTGGTCTGTTGGTATTACTTCATTCCATGACATGTAAAAAAAAAACAAAAAAGAGGGGGAAATTTTGGAGATAACAGCGGTCCTGCCCTATATTAAAAATGTAACAGACCGAATAGGAAGGATATTGGGGAACCACAAAATAAGAACTGTTTTTAAACTTAAAACCCCAAAAAAGCAAAGTCTAAGACCCCCGGGGTAAAAAAAACCCCCCCTCGACACCAGAAGTCTACAAATTCCATGCAGCTGTGGGGGGGGTTTACATGGGGTTTAAAAAGCGCAGTATCAACCCCCCCGGGTTAAAAACCAAAAAAAGTTTTCGATTTGGACAAACAGATAAATCCGCTGTGGCTAAAACACACTTTGGAAGGCATTCATGGGAAACCCCCTTTTAATGACACCAAGTACTAGATAGAACAAATTTTACCCAAAAATATACAGGAAGCAACAGGGATACAAAAAAATAAGAACAATTTTAAAAAAAAAAAATTCTTTAACTTAAAAAAATTGGGAAACCCCGTACTAAAAATACAAAAACGCTAAAAATGAAGGCAAAAAAAACAAGTCCTTTTCCATTGGCTAGAACAAAAAACCCCCGCCCCCCAAAAAAATCCAACAAAAGAAAGGCCCCACAGTCGCCGAAATTTCCCCAACCCCCTGAGCCGTCAAGAAGAGCACTTCGACCCGGAGCCCCCTTTTTATAATGTCTGCCGCAGTAGTGGACGAAAAGTCGGGTAGAAATTCCAACAGCCCCACGGCAAATATGCCAGGAAAACTCATAAAAAAGTAATGCATATTTATGCCAAATACTGATATACCAAATTTCATTTTTTTTTTTTTAAAATTTAAAAAAAGCCCGGGGGAACCCCCCCGAGAAACATTTGAATAGGGGGAGATTTTGGCCAACAAAAGGGAAAAGGAAAAAAAATTTGAGAATGGGTTTTTGGCATCGGGGTTGTTGGAGTTTACCTAAACAAGAAACTTATAAAAAAACAAAGCAGTCACGTTGAAAGCATAATACCAAAAAAACTCCTATTGTCATTTTTAAAAAAAACTTATACATGCTGTTTTACTCCTGTTTTGTTTATACTGTTTAATCCACCGGGGCCTATAGAATTTTTTTCCAACACAATATTAATACAAAAACCCTCTTCTAAGGGCTATCAGGCATAAAAATAATTCCAACTATTTTTTGGGGAAATTTTCCCAAACAAAAAAAAAAAACTTACAACTGCATGAATAAAAATTCCAAATTTTAAAAAAAAATGTTTTTTTTTTTTTAAAAATTGCTTTTTTTAGTAGGCAAGTTTTTAAATGTTGTCCAAAAAAAATGAATGCTATTTTTTTCCTAGCCATAAGTAAGGGGAAATTCCCCCTTTTTATTTTTTATAAAATAATCAAAATCTCATTTTTTTAAACCCTAAAATTTCTTAATAAACGTGGCAACACCGCTGAAGTGTGAATAAAGTTCCCCCCTACCAATCTAAAAATAGCTAAACAAATCACCGGGTTTAAAATCAGTACCAGATGGCTTTTCGGCATGGCTGCACGAACCGGCGATGATGGAGCGCGCGCCACATCCCCAACAGAACTCAAGATCATGGCGTCCCCCCGGCGACTGAAAAACAAGTGCGTGACGGTCATAGCCCCTTCTCCCTCGGCGCCATAAATAGAAGAAATGGAAAAGGGGCCGGGGGGCGAGGTCCGCGTGCCGGAACCGTCAACCAGTACATTATCTGTGCGGTTGAAATATCACCCCCAAAATGGAAAATTTTTTTTTTGTGTATATGAACACGCAATTCTTTTATTTTTTGGGGAAACTGTCGAAATGTTTTCGGAATTGATAGAAAAATAGAGTTAAAAAAGTATAAATATTCTCTCTTCATTTGGGGAAATTTGGTAGTACATCTCTCTCTTTAAAAAGTTCATATTAAGTTTTCAAAAGAAAAGTGTACATTTTTCTTAGCTAGTAAAGCAAATTTAAAAAATTTTTTATGTCAATTCAACGTGACACAATTTATGTAAGGTTCAAAAAAGGAACCAAAAAAAAAAATTTGTAAAAAAGGTGAAATAAAAAAAATTTAAGGGGCCTTGCCTGGATTGGGTAAAAAAAGGTGATTAAAAGAATGGTATATTGAAAAATAGCTGAATAGTCAAGGTAACATCTAAACTTTTTTTTAATTTTTAAATTTTCAATAATTTATATGAATGCCGGGGGTGACAAGTGATAAAAGGGGGTCCCAAAAAAAAGTAAAAAAAATTTTTAAATTTGGTTAAAATTTCTTCTTTTTTTGATAAAACAATTTCTAATTTTTTTCATAAAGTCGTTATATATTAAAAAGGTTTATAGACCCCCAAATCGGAAGGCGATTCGGGTTTCTAGTGAAATATGAATAATTTTCTTTGCTAAAATCAAGTGAAATTTTGCGCCAATTTCAAGGTTAAATTTTGTAACTTTTTTCCTCATACTTTGTAATTTAAGCCATTGATAAAAATGTGAACATTTGGTATTTTCAGTAGATAGAAAACTTGCTATCTACTGACAAATCATAACTATGTTCCAGATTTCCAAAACCTTGACACACTGATTCTAAGACTGTCAGTGCCTATTTAATTTCGACATTTTACCATTTTGATAAATTTTTTAAAAAAAAATTCATATCCAAAAAAATTTTCAAGGGGGAAAATTTTACTCTTTGGGGAAAATTTATATTTGTAGATATTGACCCCCAAATGGCCCGCCCCATTGGCGTATCACACTATATTTTGTGGGTAGTGAATTGTTTTTTTTTTTTAAAATTAAAAAAATTGGGAAAAATTATTCTATTCGATGTGTCTTAATTTTGGGGAAAAGTCATTTTACAGGGCATCCAAACCTTTTTAAATTTCACCTATGTTTTTCAGTTCATAGTTGTCGACAGCAGAGTCTGTCCCCGGGCCCCCTTTAGTGCTAAAAAAGCAACGATTAACGTTTCCCCCCCAAAAGTACTGAGGAAAAAGAGTTATGCATTT
>JAHBCN010026190.1:0-10849 GCA_019359885.1 Listronotus oregonensis | reverse complement strand
AAAATTATTTTGAAATATACAGGGTGACCCAAAAAAGAAGTACAAATCAAAGTTATATTTTTTTTTATGGAACACCCCATAATTTTTTTTATTTTTTAGATACTATAGACCAAATAAAGGTAAGTTATTGTTATAATTTCTATACCTAAAACTGACCGTTTATGAGAAATTTAGAGAAATTAAAAAAAAAACAGTAGATAATTTAAAAATTGTTTACACCCTGTAACATAAAAGGAGCTGCTCGAAATTAAATTTACTGCTTAGCTAAAGGGTTTAAGTTAACTATTACATAAAAGTTTTACCTCAATATTATACAGAGTGGTGAAAAAATTGCCTCAAAGTTTGGACTTACATTTTATTAAATAACTTCCTAAAGTTAAATGGAACACCCTGTATTTAGTGGCCTATTTTGACGCAGAGCTCGATTCCCTTTAAAACTATATTAGGGTTTCCTATACCTATCTCTTCTGCTTTTTATGCAAAAGACGTTTTTATATTTGACTTATGAATAATTTCTTTATCTTAAAAATGGAACACCCTGTACTGTAATTAAAAAACCTTTTATTAAGGACCACGTAGTTTGCTAAAAGCACAAGTTTAAATTTTTGAAAATAAGATGTATCTGAAGCAAAATGCAGGCAAAAGTAAAAACTCCAATTTATTGCCATTTCTAAAATATTAAAGCATTCTTAAAAAGGAGGTTCAAAATATAGTAAAAGGTACACCTATCTTAATTGTTGGGACGAAATATGTTAAAATGCCCTTGTTTTTTAGCAAATGTATTGGACTGTATGGTAAATTAAATCCCAAAATAATATTATAATGGGGTCAATAAAAACATTCATTTTAATATGACTGTCACCAAAGGTACGATTATATTTATATTTTTTTAATAATAGTAGGCTTTGACATAGATGACGTTAATTATTACTTGCAAACAAAAAATATTTGACAGTGACACTTGCTAATCAAACGATTATCATTGATTAAGCTAGTTTAAAATTATAAGCGTTTTGAATGATTGTGGTAATCGGTGAGTGTCAAGAAATTTTTTATTGTTAAAAGTTTGCAAGATATATTCCAGGGTCATCCTATCACAGGGTGATTTTTAAGATAAAGAAATAAATCATCTGTCAAATATAAAAACGTCTTTTGCATAAAAAGTAGAAGAGGTAGGTATAGGAAACCCTAATATAGTTTTAAAGGGATTCTAGTTCTGCGTCAAAATAGGCCACTAAATAAAGGGTGTTCCATTTAACTTAGAAAGTTTTTAATAAAATGTGTGTCCAAATTTTAAGGAAATTTTTCCACCACTCTGTATAGTATTGAGTAAAACTTTATGTAATAGTTAACTTAAACCCTTAAGCTAAGCAGTAAATTTAATTACGAGCAGCTCCTTATATGTACGGGTGTAAACAATTTTAAATTATGGTCTGTATTTTTAAATTTCTCTAAATTTCTCAAAAACGGTCAGTTTTAGGTATAGGAATATAACAAAAATCACTTTATTTGGTTTATATTATCAAAAATATAAAAAAATATGGGGTGTTCCTAAGAAAAAATAAACTTTGATATGTACTTCTTTTTGAGTCACCCTGTATATTTTAAAATAATTTTAAAATATGATCCCCACAGACCAACATAGATTGTGCTAAAAGTTTTTGCCAACTCTTTTATTTCTCCTAGAAAAACCGAGGCGAATGTGGTGGACCACCCTGTATATAGAACGTTATATTTAATGTACAAAAAATATTGGTTTAATAATACAAAGCATTCTTCTTACAACACTAAAAAAATCTCAACTTTATCTTCCAAATCCATGCAATATTTTAATAAAAAAATCTTTAACTTAATAAAACGTTTAATTATTTACTTGCTAGTATTAGTTTTCAAAAATTTAAATTGTCTGTCAAAAACCTATTTTTAGGAAAGGCTTATTATGTATTGCCTGAATACTTTTAAGATAATTTAGAAAAGATTTATTGCATAGAACCATTATGTTTTCTTTTTTTCTCATAATATTTTAATAATTTATTATTATTCCTTTTTATTATCATAATTTTATTTCATTCAATGACCTCATGAATGTGATATTATCAAATAAGATAAAACTGACACCAAATCAAGTGGCTGTAAAAAAGAAAAAAACAGTAATAATATTATTAACTACTAAAGTTAAGTACTTACTTTTTCCATTTTGTAATTGTAGTTTCTCACAATTCAAAGCAATAAATATTAAAACTTTCAAAGGCACAAATATATATCTGCTTTAGACTTTCTAAATTTGCAACAAACTAAAGAAATCCAACTGACGCAGATTATTTATACTTAAAAATTGAATAATAATGAATAAACAAAATTTCTAGATACTCGTATATTGGTCACAAGAAATAAAGGTTTTTTTGTTTAAAAAATTAGCACCTCTTTAATTTTGTTTGATTTTTAAAAAGTCATGTAAGATGTGATTCGGTGGCAGGATGATTAAAATGCACAGGAAAGAATGTTGGTTATTTGCTAAAGTACATACGCAGAATTGATGATAAATAAAATGAGTTTACATATTCTTTTTGCTGTTTTATAAATGTTAAAACTTATTTTGAATTATGGAGGGTAAAGGTAAGGAGCACAATCTTTGTGTTACTTAAGTGGTCCTCAAATTGCAGTAAATTAGGATGGCGTTGGTGTTGCAGAGGACCGTTCTTTAATAAAGCGCCAAATCGGTCAAGTTTTCTATCTATTTACGGTTGACTTGTTGGGTTAAATAAGTTGAGTTTTTATTCAACTACATTAGCCGTTTACATATTAATTACTATACATTGTATATATACTATTTGCCAAATAATTTGCTGCCAATTCTACGCTTGATCCGCCTATTGATCTTCCCCTTCCAACAGTTGTCCCTGTTTCTCATAAAATGTCCGATATAATTTTTAAAGTCAAACAGATCAAGCGTATTCTTTCTTCTCTTAATACTAAAAAATCGTCCGGGCTGGATGGCATACCAGCAATCGTCTTAAAAAAATGTGCTCCCGAGCTTGCACCCATCTTAACTCGCCTCTTTCGAATCTCTTACGACACGGGCATTTTTCCGGAGAGTTGGAAAGCTGCACGTGTGCAACCTGTCCCCAAAAAAGGATCCAAAGTCTCCCTTCCAACTATAGTATAGGTCTAAAGTCTCTTCTTTTAGTTGTTTGCAAAGTAATGGAAAAATTCATGAATTCCCAAATCTTAAAGTATCTGGAAAAACATTCCGTCACAGTAGATCCACAGCTGATCTTCTTTCCTTTATCTCACACAAGTGGAACAAGTCTCTTGTGTGAGAGTGCCTTGGTGAATACCAGATCATTGCTCTTGACATGTCCAAAGCTTTCGATCAGGTCTGGCTTCTTAACAAACTTCCTTCTTGCGGTCTTCCACCTAAGCTTTGCTCTTGACTTTCCAGTTTCCTTTCTAATCGACGTATATCAGTTAGTGTAGATGGTCATTCCTTCAGCTTCTACCAAATTAATGATGGGGTGCCCCAGGGCTCAGTGCTGGCACCCACGCTGTTTCTTCTACATATTAACGATCTTCTCTCTTCCACAATCAATCCCATTCATAGTTTTGCTGACGATAGTACCCTCCACTCTAGTATTCAATTTCTTAAGCCATCATGTAATTTTCATTTGGAATACAAGCGCAGGTCAATGCAGATATCTGTTTCACAAGACCTTAAACTTATCTTGGATTGGGGCGCCACAAATCTTGTTCATTTTAACGCCTCGAAAACACAGTCATGTTCGTTGTCGCGAAAAAAGTCTGCCAATGGTCATCCGTTATATATTAGTTGCCAAGTTTTGCAGAACGAAGAGTCGTTTAATCTTGTCGGCGTTACTTTTGAGAATAACCTCGACTGGCACAAACACATTACATTCATAGCCAGAAAGTATTTCTCTTCTTCCAATCTGTATACTCTGTATGTATCCCAAATAAGACCCTGTTTAGAATATTGTTCTCATGGCGTCACCTACAATACTCTGCTACACCAGCGCCTCTTTATTTAATGCTATTTTGGGGTCACTTTTTGAGCCAAAAAGCCATAAGAAATTGTGCTCCTTATTTCTACCCTTTATATTTTGAATATGGGAAAATAGTACTAGTTAATTTTTATCACGATAAAAGGATTTTTTGACGTCATAATTCCGACAACTAAAAAGAAACTATAGTATGATGAGCAGTAGGTTTCTTACAGGAATAAAAAGCCGAAACCTTTTTTTGTTCATTCCCAAAATAATGCCCACAAGATAAAATAACTCTTTGTTCCTGGTATTGCATGCCAGGACGTTCCTCGCTGAGCGCGCATCCAGTCTTTCGCCATGGAAAGACAACCAAACACCTGCTTAGCCCCAGAAAAAAGACCACATTAATTGGCGGTGAGTTCCCCTTTGATTTCACGAGCAAAACACATTTTCACGCGCCACTGAGGTCGTTTCCCACGAAAAATTGTAAGCTTCCAATTGCGTGTTATACTGAGTAAAAGTCGAAATAGAAGTGCTGAGAATATGAGACAAATTGCATAGTTAACCCTAAACTCTACTTTTATTATTAGCGCTGTGTTTTTTTGGTTTTATTGAAATAAAACAACCAGTTCACAAAAATTGTTAGTAGGTAAAAAATATATTTATTTTTTTACACAAATTAATATTATTGGTATAATTAAAATACGAAATATTTAAAGCAATAAATAATCACAGATTTCAATTTCTCTTATTCTAATAAAGGGTATTAATGTTATATCTTTTATGTAAAAACTGTAGGAAAATCGTCGTCGGGGTCCATGTATCCCACAGCCTTTCCTGGTCGGTCGTACCCTGCCCAGTCATTGTCATCATAATAGTCATTATTGTCATATCTGTAACAAATAAATTAATTGTAACAATTAAGATAATTAAATTAAAGATGTTTTTTGGACTTTTATTGTCATCATTTATTTAAAAAATAAAACGATATAAATGATAATTTTTTCGCCGTATTATAAATATTTTTGATTTTTTGTGTTTTTTGGGACTTTTCTTATTTTTTTTTGTTGCAGGCGATCTGCAAGTTCATTGGGGTCAATAGGGCTGAATAGGGTCAGTTTGTTATGCCCCGGGACCTGGACCAAAGAGGTCCCACAGTAGAAAGGCGAGTATCCCAAAGAAAACAAAAACATACAAAAATTAGAACATTTAAATACAGAATTATGAATGATAATACATACAGGGTGTCCGAAAAAATTTACGGGATATGAAAAAAACACGTGAAAAAAATACTACCAATTTATATAAACTTTTTTCGTATAGGTCTCCCTTCGAAGTCCTGACACTCTAAATAACTTTTTTGTAAATATTGCTAATACAGCAAATCTCTCGGCATCTAGAACAAAAAATACATTTGAATATTATTTAAAGAATACAAGGAAATCTCCAATAAAATCTTTTTTTATGTCCGAAACTAATACCGGTGAGATTGAAAATATTATTAAAAATTTTAAAAAATCGCATAGTAAAGATATTTATGGTATCAACGTGAAAGTTGTACAGGGTGTTGATGATATATTAAGTCCTATGCTTAGTTTAATTTTTAATGAATGCATAAAGCAGGGAGTGTTTCCAGATATGTTAAAAAAAGCCAAAGTTGTACCAATACCTATAAAAAAAAAACTTCAAGTCCAAATTTTCTGTCAATGACGCATCGCTCGCTTTTAGAGGGCCCCGGGTTGTGTGGGGTCAGGGGAATCAATTCCAGTGGCGTAGAAAATAAATGATAAAATTTCGTCAAAACATGAAAATATTTTTTACAAGCAAAAGTTATTTTCTCACATTTTCATCAACTCTTTAAATTAGTAACAAGCCTATATTATTTTGGTATTATTCGGATTAATGAAAAACGTAATTTTTTTGCTTAATTTTGCACACCTCCTATTTTGAGGTCATAGAACACAAATTTGAGTTTTTTGGCGATTTTTCAACGTTTTTCCAAAAAACATTTTTACTTTAATTTTACCTTCTCTGATTTTATTTTGCTACATGAAAAAATAATAAAATTTTAGTCTTAACATAAATTAAAAAGATGTAAAAGCAGAACGATAGACAATCCAAGTTACACCGACTTGCCAATTCACCACCGATCTTGCAATTTCAATATTAAATACGATATTCACACGCATTGCTTCATCAAAAATATCCACTATATAAGGAACACGAAAGCTCTGAGATCATCAGCTTGTAGAATCCAATAACTATTTCGGGTCTTTCATGTCCCATATTTACGATTTCCATATCGAGAATATTTTTGATCAAACATTGCGGGTCGAGCAAAGCAAGGTTCGCATACCTTATAAAAATGTCATAAAGAAAACTATTACAACCTGGTAACAGGTCAACATTTTTAAATTTCGAGTTGAATTTCGGACGTAAACGTTTTACCTACTTTTTATTGAAAATTAAAGTTTTCCTTACTTTTAAGTGTTTTTTTTTTTAATATTAACATAGTATGAGTTTTTTAAATATGTTTTCGTGCAAATGACAGAATTTAAAGGAATATGACGTAAAATGGAATTAAACAATTCAATTATTATTTTTTAAATAATATAAGAGGCAGCCAAAAAAACAGCTTTGATTCATGTTTAACAATGAAAAGTAAAAAGTGTCAAAAATAGCGAAAAATCGCATTTTCCATTATCCGAATAATTACTAATATTGATTTTTTTTCCTTTTAAAACTCTGAATACCGTACGCGAAAAAACTTTTGTTAAAGTTGCACATATCTCTGCAGCATTCAAAGTGGTTAGTTCTGGATTTCGTTCCCGAATCCCATGATAAACATTTTTAACCATTATTCGTTCCTTTAACGTTAACTGAGTTTTTTTTGTAGGCGGATAACTAGTTAAAGGTTGGTTAATATTCATAATTTACAGAATTAAAAGCACTTAACAACACTAAATCTTTTATCAATTATATACACTAAATAAGATAAACTATTATAAAATTGGCACAAAACAATATCTATATACTACAATTATTAGAAATTTATAATATTTAGAAAATACCCTGTATAGCAATTAAAATTTAAAATTACAAAATCTGTCCATAATCAATAATAACTAAATAAAATAATCGAACAGCACGAAAACCCTGTCGATACGCTTATTTTCAAGTCTCTTCAAGTTGTAAACTAAGGAATGTGTGTTGCCACTTTTATTGTCTTCTCGATAACAATGATTTCAATATATATTGGCGTGCTATTTTAAGGGCAATCGCTGGCTGGTGATATATTCTTGCGAATTATGACAACGTGGCGATAAAGCTTTTGACCGGTTCACTGTTATTTAAGCGGAAAAGTATATCATAGGCTTAAAAATCATTTACTAGTGTTACTGACAGAAATTTTGGACTTTAGGTATAAGGACAAAAATAAAAATGACATAAATAATTTTCGACCGCTATCTCTTTTACCAATTTTATCTAAAGTTTTTGAGCAGTTAATCAAAAATAGAATTGTCAGTTTTTTTGAAAAACATATGCTATTTACAGATTCGCAGTTTGCATATCGAAAAAATAGACGCACCACGATGGCGATAATAAAAATTATTGAAAGGGTTATCTATGCTATGGATAATAATTTATGTCCTTGTGCAACGCTATTGGACCTTACCAAGGCTTTGACTATGTCAATCATTCATATTTATTGAAGAAGCTTGAGTTTTACGGGATAAGAGGATCGGTTTGGTTTGTTTAGGTCCTATTTAACGAACAGGTTTCAGGCGGTTAGTTTACCCGATGGGAAATCCTCCCCAGCAGCTGCCGATAAATATAGGAGTTCCTCAAGGATCAATATTGGGGCCTATTTTTTTTCTTGTATTTATTAATGACTTGCCCGGAAATATTCCTGCAGACATAGTTTCTCTATATGCAGACGATACATCTTTTGTTAATTTTGATTCAAATACTGAGGCCGTTTTAGAACTTAGTGAAAGTGCCATAAAAAGTGCCGACGATTGGTTAAGAGCAAATGGTTTAAAGCTTAACGGTTCTAAAACACAAAATCTTATTTTTAACGGAAATAACAATAACTCAAGTGTAAAGCTACTGGGAGTATTTTGGATAGTAGCAAAGAAATACTTCTACGGATAAGATGAACCATTAAATGCTATATTTTGATCCCCCTAATGGACTTTGGCAAAACCGACGATGTCCATCGAGGGGATTTGCGCTATCCTTGAACGAAATTTAAAAACAGTGTTGCCGGCAAAGCACTATTGGTGATGAAGGCGACTAGAAAAACACAACCCCGTTTAGCCCCCCGCTTTCGCTACTTCGTTTTCCCGAAAAAAATTACAAGCGACAGACATTGGCAATGCCCACGGTTTGTTTCGCTGGGGCGGGGGTTACCGACTTAATTTTATTCGCATTAACGGGCATTGATATCTTCGAACTGATTCAAAACGCCCCGTTTAAATGAACATCTATTCGTAGTAGTTTTTATCTTTGATATTGGGGTTGAATTGGTCTCCTTCAAATTTATTTTTCAAAGGCTCAATACCGCGGTTTTTATGACCCGAACTTGTTGCTTTGACAACTTTTGGGAGACTGCATTAACTTTTACTAAAAATATTTCATAGTATTATATACGATCCAAATATTCTTATATTAAAATTTAAAATCCTATTTTATTTTGAATTTTGTGATGTATCATATATCATAATCATCAAATGGCACTAAAGTTTACCTGCGCCTGTTATTGTAATCTCTACGAATCCTGTACACCGCTGGATAAAATGTATCAGCAGCCGTTTTTAATAATTCCTTTCTTCCCGCTGGCAATACCTGTTCATGGCTCTGATGTTTCCCTGCTTCAAGAATAGGATTGTGTTTATTTTCAGCTCCATCGTTTGTTCTGTCGATATTGGTATCCTCTTCTAGATATGTCTTTCCGTCATTGGTATTTTCTGGAAAAATATCTCTAGCTGCTCTTTTTAGGTTATGTTTGGGAAACCTGTTTTCCAAACCAACAATTGTGTCCAAAGGAAAGGAACTTACCATAAAGATTATGGTACCGAACAAAATAATCTGAAAAAAAAGTAAATGGTTAGTTCTGATTAGATTCAATAAATGTGAAAAATATGAGAATATTTTGCGTCAAAATAAGTCGATTTAAGTTAGTTTGGTGAGAAGCGGCAGACAGTACTGGAGAGAGTTTGCTGTCAATAAAAAGCAAACTGCGATACGTAAAGGCTTTTCAAAAATTCGAAGCATGGTGTAGCCAGAAAAGAACGAGAAATACTGCCTCGGAGACCGTTTTGTTGGCGTATTTTGGTGAATTATCCAAGGAAAAGAGACCTTCGACTTTATGGGCGACTTACAGTATGTTAAAAATTAATATTAAATTAAGAGAAAAAGAGGCAAAATCTAGGTTTTCAGCCAAAGAAGTCAAGCGTTTTTTCCAAAAAACATTAACGAGTTCCTGACAAAGGCAACCGAAGAATATATTAGCTCAAAAAATATACTAATTGGAGATATTATTAAAATGATCACCAAAATAATCTTTTGTTTCATGGGCGTTTCAGACCTGGGTATAAGGGACAGCATGAATGTTGACCTTGGGCCTTTGACTTGGAACCTGGATCGAAGTACCGAGTTTAAATCGTAAGCTTATTGTTTTATTTTTTTTTCTTAGGACTGCCCCCAAAGGGTAAGCTTAAATATAACGTACCGTGTTTTCTGAATTTTTGGAAAAAAAGGGTTTATTCACACGAGACTTAAATATTTGGAGATTCGGGGGGAAAAAAATCTTTTGCGGTAGCTGGTTCCATAATCTGGACACTCTGGGATGAAGGAACGAACAAAGTAGAAATTGGGGGGCCCCTTAATTGGATTTAAAAAATGTAAAAGGGCACTTGTGTTGGCTGTTGGGGGCTGAAAAAAGGGAAATTTTACTGGCCAACTCTTTTAATTTAATATTAAGGGGGAAGGTACTATCGTAGCAAAACTGAATGGGTTGGTTGGAAAGAAAAAAAACGTTGATGTGAAGGAAAGAGTTGGTGTCAGTACTGAGCCTGGGGCTACCCCAGCATTAATTGGATAAAAGCTGGAAAAATGACCATCACAATGACTTATTGATTAAAATAAAACTGGAGAGCCAAGAACAAACTGGAAACCGTATAAAAATTGTTAAAACCCATCAAGCCATACCTGATCAAAAGCTTTAGAAAAAAAAATTCAAAGAAACGATCGGGTTCACCAAAAAAAACAAGGGACTTTTCAGTTTTTGAGACAAAAAAGGAAAAAAAACAGCTGTGTGACAATATCTATACTGTCTGTCATTAAAATTTTGTATTTTTTAAATCCTTCAATTTTGAAATTTAAAGATTTTTCCATTACTTTGAAACAACAGAAAAAGAAAATGGCTATAGTTAAAAAAAGTTTTGCATCCTTTCTTGGGGCGGGTCACATGTGCACTTTTAGTTTCCGGGAAAAAGCCCTGTCGGGAAAAATTCAAAAAAAAGAGTAATGGGGTTTTTTTTGGTATTAAAAAAAAGGACCTTGATCTGTTTGACTTTAAAAATTATATTGGACATTTTTTTTGGAACAGGAAAACTTTAAAAGGAAGATTAACAGGAGGATCGAGTAAAATTTGCAGAAATTTTTGGCAAAATTCGGTTTTCTTAGAGGAGAAAAATTTCTTCTTAGAGATTTTGGGTGGAAAAAAATTTTTGCAAATTTTGACAATGTTATAAAGAACCGAAGAAATTTCTGCCATTTAGGAAAAAGGACTTTATCTTTTTTCGATTGTTAAAAAAAGGTCTTTGGCTTCTGAAATGTTTGATTAT